>OY992887.1:11612790-11750290 GCA_963921405.1 Cepaea hortensis | reverse complement strand
TCACTCACTCACTCCACTCACTCACTCCACTCACTCACTCCACTCACTCACTCACTCCACTCACTCACTCACTCACTCACTCCACTACTCCACTCACTCACTCACTCACTCACTCACACTCTCACTCACTCACTCACTCACTCACTCACTTCACTCACTCACTCACTCACTCACTCACACACTCACTCACTCACTCCACTCACTCACTCACTCACTCACTCACTCCACTCACTCACTCACTCACTCACTCACTCCACTCACTCACTCACACACTCACTCACTCACTCACTCACTCACTCACTCACTCACTCCACTCACTCACTCACTCACTCCACTCACTCACTCACTCACTCCACTCACTCACTCACTCACACACTCACTCACTCACTCACTCACTCACTCCACTCACTCACTCACTCACTCCACTCACTCACTCACTCACTCACTCACTCACTCACTCACTCCACTCCACTCACTCACTCACTCACTCACTCACTCCACTCACTCACTCACTCCACTCACTCACTCACTCACTCACTCACTCACTCACTCACTCACTCCACTCACTCACTCACTCACTCACTCACTCCACTCACTCACTCACTCCACTCACTCACTCACTCACTCACTTCACTCACTCACTCACTCACTCACTCACTCACTCACTCACTCACTCACTCCACTCACTCACTCACTCACTCCACTCACTCACTCACTCACTCACTCCACTCACTCACTCCACTCACTCACTCCACTCACTCACTCACTCACTCACTCACTCCACTCACTCACTCACTCACTCACTCACTCACTCCACTCACTCACTCACTCCACTCACTCACTCACTCACTCACTCACTCACACACTCACTCACTCACTCACTCCACTCACTCACTCACTCACACACTCACTCACTCACTCACTCACTCCACTCACTCACTCACTCACTCACTCACTCACTCCACTCACTCACTCACTCACTCACACACTCACACACTCACTCACTCCACTCACTCACTCACTCACTCCACTCACTCACTCACTCATTCACTCACTCCACTCACTCACTCACTCACTCACTCACTCCACTCACTCACTCACTCACTCACTCACTCACACACTCACTCACTCACTCACTCACTCACTCCACTCACTCACTCCACTCACTCACTCACTCACTCACTCACTCACTCACTCCACTCACTCACTCACTCACTCCACTCACTCACTCACTCACTCACTCACTCACTCCACTCACTCACTCACTCACTCACTCACTCACACACTCACTCACTCCACTCACTCTCTCACTCCACTCACTCACTCACTCACACACACACTCACTCACTCACTCACTCACTCACTCACTCACACACACACACACTCACTCACTCACACACTCACTCACTCACTCACTCACTCACACACTCACTCACTCACTCACTCACTCACTCACTCACTCCACTCACTCACTCACTCACTCACTCACTCACTTACACTTTTACTTTGTTAAGGTTTGGTTTTCATTTGAATCACCTGCGTATTTTTGTTCAAAAGTATTCTTTCATTGTTCAGAACATTTTATGTAGCTTTCATTCATTCACGGTTGTTTTTCCTCTTCTACTCTAAGGTTTAAAAGCACCCTCTAGTTATATTATATGGTGTAATACTTGCAGTCTCACATTTGAGGTGACAAAGCTGAAGAAAAGCACCATTGACAGTTACAAGTAACATCTGGCTGGATTTTGTCACTGAAATAATTTGATAAAACATTTGTTTAATGGACTAGAATGACTTTATGTCATCTATTTAGATAATAATGGAATAATGAATTGGAATGATTTTTAAGAATTGTATATAAAGATAATTATATACAAAGATAATTGTATATAAAGATAATTCAAAAATTTAAAGTCAAAATTTTTTTGGACATACTATGAGGAGAATCAAACTAGAAAACTTGGTGATAACTGGCAAAATTGATGGAAAAATAATAATGGGAAGACAAAGAGGTAAATATCTAGATGGCTGGGTCACATGGTGTAGTCAGGACAAGAACACAGAACTAATCCACGACTGGTTCGTGACTGATCCACGACTGGTTCGTGACTGATCCACGACTGGATCGTGTGAGATTGCGAACCATGACCGCTGATGCTCACCGAGAAGGCACATGATGATGATGACAATTTAAAGATGCTGTCATTGTAATAATTCAACCATTAATGTGAACGCAGTTATTCTGTCTGTTAGGAGTGAGCTACAAAAACTGAGGAATTTTTGGGATATGCCTAATTGTTATGGCGTTCTTATTCTATAACAAATTACGTGTTTATTTCCTCTTGTAATGGTATTCACCTGTATGTTTGTTTAATTGGAAGTGTGGTGTGAACAAATCTCTTGTTTGTATTTTCCCTGTTAATCAATCTCCATGTTTGTATTTTCCCTGTGAACCAATCTCTTGTTTGTGATTTCCCTGTGAATCAATCTCTTGTTTGTATTTTCCCTGTCAATCAATATCTTGTTTGTATTTTTCCTGTCAGTTCAGTCAACCTCTTGTTTGTATTTTCCCTGTGAATCAATCTCATGTTTGTATTTTCCCTGTGAACCAATTTCCTGTTTGTATTTTCCCAGAGTTTGATGACATCTGGCTTGGAGACGGAAATATTTCCAGCCAATCCCATGATCCCGCCCGAATCTGGCTTGATGAATGTGAAACTGATGGTTAAACCAAAGCAAACTGGCACACTCAGAGTTTTGGGTAAATGTTGCAGCAGTTTCTTGAAGACCTGATCTCAGATATAACGTTGTTAGGCTGCCATAGTTTCACTAGGTTGATTGAATTTGAGGTGGAGCAGTAGTGTGTGTACCTACAGCTTTTAAAGCCTTGGAGTTGGTCCCTTATAGTGGTCTGGCTGACCTTGATTCATTCATCAAAACAGTTTGTGTGTATACGGAAGAGAGAGAGAGAGGGATTGTGCTTCTTCTTCTTCTTTCATTTGCTTGAAATGTGTCTATATCTACTATATCTCTTGTATGAATTTCACAAGGATTGTGCTAAAATGACATGACTGTTATGTTACGTTACATTGTGTCGTGTTATATTGTGTCAAGTGGCATCACCGCAGATTCAGGCTTCGTATGCTTGCCCCGTCCTCCAATGCAACAGTTGCAATAAAGAATCTCTGCTCACTGTTCCCATCAGGAGTTGGTTATGGTATCTCTTATCTTGACCTTGAAGGCGTGACTATGAAGTACCCTTGCAGCAAAGAGTAGACAAAGAAAGACTATACACAGACAGTAAAACACAGACTTTGTACACACAGACAGTAAGACACAGACTTTGTACACACAGACAGTAAGACACAAACTTTGTATACACAGGCAGACAGTAAGACACAGTTTGGTGGAAGTAACAGTGTCTTGGGATCTGTAAGAGCAGGACACTCAAAGATGTGATGTTCTTGTGGGGATGTGTACAAAGTAAACTTTCTCAAGCGTCTTTAGGCTGAGCTCTGTTCAGGTGCATGTTAAGTGATGAATGATTGGTTGATTGTCAGTGTTCAAGTGCATGTTAAGTGATGAATGATTGGTTGATTGTCAGTCCTCTGGAACATTGAGGTTTAAGTTTTAAGTCTGTGCACACAGTGGTCACCAGAGCCCTGAATCTACAGAGGTAAGCTTGGTGTAGAGGCTTTCCTCCTGACCTGATACTCAAGTGCCATCATCTTGGGGACTTTTGCAGTGATGCCCTTCCCCTCTGTGAACTTAGAAACAATGGGGTGCATAAGGCAGGTACTGAAACTTCACATCTGTAGAGAGGCGTGTTGATTTTTAGAATGTTAGACTAGTGACCCAGTCTATCTTTTGTGCACCATTGCAAGATGCTCCAAGGTCATGGCCAGATCTCCTAACCTCAGGGGACTATGTTAAATTGTGTATATTGTGTCCAAGGTGGAAAACTGCAGCCCAGGTTAAATGAAATATGTTGTGTCCAAGGTGGAAAACTGCAGCCCAGATTAAATTAAATATGTTGTGTCCAAGGTGGAAAACTGCAGCCCAGGTTAAATGAAATATGTTGTGTCCAAGGAGGAAAACTGCAGCCCAGGTTAAATGAAATATGTTGTGTCCAAGGTGGAAAACTGCAGCCCAGGTTAAATGAAATATGTTGTGTCCAAGGTGGAAAACTGCAGCCCAGGTTAAATGAAATATGTTGTGTCCAAGGTGGAAAACTGCATCCCAGGTTAAATGAAACATGTTGTGTCCAAGGTGGAAAACTGCATCCCAGGTTAAATGAAATATGTTGTGTCCAAGGTGGAAAACTGCAGCCCAGGTTAAATGAAATATGTTGTGTCCAAGGTGGAAAACTGCATCCCAGGTTAAATGAAACATGTTGTGTCCAAGGTGGAAAACTGCATCCCAGGTTAAATGAAATATGTTGTGTATAAATTTGGGGGGAAAATGACCCATGTTAAATGATATGTGTCCAAAAGTGGACAGTCATGTTCCTCTCCTTCTATATCAGATAGTTAATATTGTCTTAGAGTGACGACTGAGTGGATATGTCTATAGGTACATTATATATGTTGTTCTTTCTTACTCTCACAGTCTCTGTTTCTTTTCTCTCCCCAAAGCACTCCCACTCTACATCTCTTTCTCGCTGTCTGTCTCTCCCCTCTCCCTGTATCCCCATCTGCAATCGTATATATATTCCTGTGAGGCTTTCTCAACATGCGTAAAAGAGAAATCAAAATCAAATCAAATCAACTTTATTTCAAAAGGGCCACAAATTGGGCACACAGTCCCGTCTTACATTCGGCCCTTCCAATCACTCGTCTTTCGTTCATCAAGAGCATTATACATTTACATAGGAAAAAAAATAAACATTGTGAAATGAATGTTGTAAACATAAACAAGGGAAATTAACATGTTATGAGGCCCTTCTCCCACCTACCCATACATCACCCCACCCACACACACACACCCCCACCTACCCACACACACACCCAGGGACACATACATACCCCACCAACCGACCCATCCCCCTCCCGCACATGCCCCACCCACACACACACTGCCCTCACCTGTTCCCCCAACCAAAACACACTCGCCACTCACAAACATCCCCACCAACCCACACATCCCACGCCCACCCAATATACATCCTAACCCACACATCCTCTCCCCACCCACACCTCCAACCACCCATCCCCCAGCCACACCTCCATCGACCACATATTCTCCACCCAGAGAGAGAGAGAGAGAGAATACATGTGTTAGAGAGGTATAGAGACAAAGAAAGTGCCAAAGTGATATAGAGATAGAGGGTGTACTTTTTTTTTGCATATCCTTTTTACAGGACATCACAGTCAACACCAGCATTTCTGCCACTGTGATCTCTTGGCAAGTTTATGTTCAGTAGTTTGCCATTGCTTTCTGAATGACCACCACCGATATCAATGCAAAACCAATGCATCACGATCTGCTCTCAAATCATGTGCAGCTGTGTTTCGAATGTGGGTATACGGGATTACAAACCGCGTCAGTAAGCCCATCACCACGGAGACCGGCAGAGGTGTATAGGCAGAGTAAATACGTTAAGTGTCATTTCAAACGGGTCATATCCTACTAAAGCCTTGTGGAATTATAACTGAAATGAAAAGTGTCTGTTATCACCAGTACAATGTGATCTCACAGGTTATAACTGAGATGGACAGTATCTGTTATCACCAGTATAATGTGATCTCACAGGTTATACAACAGTAGTGTTTGGAGTGAGAAGCAACTGCCGCCTGCGTGACCTTGTGAACTTAAAGCCTTCACCTATGACGGAGATCTCTATTGATGTGATCCCACCACTGCCTCAGATGGCTTTGTCCTGTTCCTTGCCCAAGTCCACCGTGTTCACTACAGTAGCCGGCAGCGCTGATGTTGTGGCAACGGGTTCTGCGGTTCTGTTTGCTGGCCAGAGGTGAGACATTAGGCTCACTTTATACAGCGGGCCTCATTTGTCAGACATTATCGTGAATACCTTAAATAAAATTGTAGAAATTGTGTTGTCATCAGACATTCTGTATAGTATTAACACAGCTGGCTTCAGTCAGATATTCATTGTTTACTAAGTTTAGTTCAATCTTTAGATATTGTTTACAAAGTTAACTTCAGTCATCAGATATTGATCCTTTACAAAGTTGACTTCAGTCATCAGATATTGATTGTGTATGAAGTTGACTTCAATCATTGGATATTGATTATTTATGACTTCAGTCATCAGATAGGTGTTGATTGTTTATGATGGTGACTTCAACTTGCCAGGTATTGGTTGTTTTCAAAGTTGATTTAAAGCATCAGATATTGATTGTTGACATTAACTGACTGTTCAGTTATTTACATGTGTGTATGTGTGCTTGCAATTGTTTGTGTTTGTGTGTGTATTTGGGTGGGTGGGATACTGCAACAATCACAATGTAACAAGTAAAGGTAGTGATGTTTCAGTACAAGTAAATTTTGTGATGTATCAGTGAGGTATCTCTCTCCATCTTCAGGCACACACATACACACAAAAAAGTTAGTTCCATATCCTTTACAGGACGTAGCAGTAAAAACTCCAGCATGTTTTGTCTGTGATTCTTGGGCAAGTTTACGCTCAGTAGTTTGCCATTGCTTTCTGAATGACAGGCACTCATACCATTGTATGGAAACCAACACAAGGTGGTTTGCTTCAAAATCTCCTGCAGCTGTGTTTCGACTGCGGTATACGGGATTATGAATTGCATTCGTACTCCTTCGCCGTATGTGTTTCTTTTCTGTGTTCTATCAACTTTAAGTTATCACATCATTAAACTTGTACATGTTAAAATGGCAAGGTTCTGTTATTGTCCATGTTCACGGTGAACTGTATGGACAGGGTTTGGTTCTTTAGATGGAGCAAGAGTTGTTCCAGGCGCCCCAACATTTCCATGCACAAAATTGAAAAGAAAGTGATGCCAACTGCTTGTCACAAATCACATCTTATGTTGCATTATGTGGATGGCAGTTAATCTGTTTGGAGTACCTGACCGACCTGGCAAATAGTCAGGCCGACCAGTAAGACCTTGAAGAGCGGATTGTCTCCAGGCATGGTTTGCATTTCTCCCATGTTTTACCTCGTAGTGCCTGGTTTTATTTCCCAGCAACTGAGTTGGGAATTTCTTATGAATGCTTTTAGTTTTTGTTCCCATTGGTTATCTGGTCAGTGCTCTGGTGGCTGCCTTATGTGATAATGTGTATATTGGCTGCTTGTGTTTGTTCAGACAGCTGTCTTCTTCAACAGTCAACTGTATATTCAAAGTTAGGGATGGTTTGTAGTTGGTGCTCTGGCGATTTGGTCTTGTCAAAGCTACTCTTTCCTTCATGAGCTCACATGGGACAGTAATAAGCATTTTGTGTAGATTTTGCTGGCACAAGAATGGAGCAATTATGGGGCCACTCGTTACTGTGAAGTTGGAGCCATACGACGACTATTTTGACTACTAATCTGTGGATCCATTCAACAAAAAACACTTTGTTACCTGCAATCACGTATATATGAGATCATTTATCCTATGTTTGTTTGTTGCTTCCAGTACTGAGTGCATTGTGACCCTCCAGAATACATCGGAGCACAGCGTGGAGATGTTGTCTGTGAAGCTCAACTCCAAGAGCGATGTTCAAGGTCAGTTTTTAAACCTGGTCTTTACAGAACCTGATAATTTGACAAACAATAAACGATTTCTCAAAGGTATCAAGGTATTAGCAATTAGATGGTTCCAGCCAGTTTTGTACAAACGGGAAGATTTCATTCTAAATTTGCGATGACCATGGGTTAACTAATTCTCCACATTCGAACAATGTCAGTAACTATGTGTTTTAAGTATTTCAGCCAATATATAATTCATTTATTTACTCCTATGACATGTAACTCTGCAGTATGCACCAGACGAGATGTAGCAACATATGCCAGGCAATAAACTGTGCAACATATTGTTTGTGGATTCTGTGTTTAAAATTCATTAACCCTTTACAGGGCAGACGCTTGTCCATTTTGTAGCCCTGAACGGGCAAGATTTTTTCAGGTTTGGAAAAAGTTTGGGTCGCGTTAGTAAAAACATCACAAATAAGGTGTTAGTCAACCGATTTTAGTTAAATAAACAACACAATGAAGGGAAAAGCATGCAGAATATGTTACTCACGTGATTGTTGCCGGTAATCCATACATGAACACAAATATTTACGAAATACGGCATGTTGTTTGTGATTTTCCGTCACCTATACGGCAATATACAAACACATTTTCAGAATCATAACCACTTTCTTTAAAGTCCGACTCAGACTGCTAATGCAAAGTAACGCTTTGCACTGATATCTAGCTCCGATTAATAGTCAACTTCGTGCCTTTTAATGTCATTTAAAATGAACCTAGCGAAATCTCGGCTATCACTTGAAGAATCGCCGAAATCCATTTTGAAAAACAGCGTAAAAATCCCGAAAACTATCAAAAATTGTCCTTAAAAGTCCGTTCAAATTGATACTATCGCGTTTACAAATGGCGGCCACGTTGTCAATCTGTAGGCGAAAGCGAAAGTAGCCGTCGGAAGTGTCGGAAAGCCGAGAGATCGCGATTTTACAATGCATAATAGTATCGGCCGGAATCGGACGCTACGATCGTTTTATGGCATCGGCCGGAATCGGACGATATGCCTTGTAAAGGGTTAAGTGAATCGATTGTTTTAAGAGTGAACATTGCCTAGTGTTCAGGGTGAGTTATTAAAGATTTGTTTACAGTTCCTGATGTTTAAAGTGTGTGTGAGTCATTTGTTTTTCTGCCCGTTTCTCTAGCTTGATGTCTGTCTGTTGATAGGTTCCTTGTCAAGAGTACTGACATGGAGTGAGGAGAACATCCAATCACAGCTGCCTTTACAACCAGCCAGTCAGCTTTGTTTTTCCTTATGCATTAACGGAGACAGTGATTTCCTTCCACCTTCCGACCAGCTACTCCGTAAGTGATCATTTCAGCTTTTCAGCTTTGTAAACAGTTGACAGTTAGTTGTGTTCCTGGCACCTTGCTGTCTTGACAGATGATAATTTGTTCCATTGTGCTTCAAACAAGGCATAACTAGAATCCATGGCGATAGTAAACGACTGATCAGACCAATTCGCGCAGTAAATTTTTGTTGACAATGGATGTATGTGAACACATGGTTATTTCATCATCATGTAACATTAGACATCTCACAAGCTCACTGTGTGACCTGTCTGCAATCATTTTCTCCTTTGGCTTCATTCCAATCTTGATCTTTTCCCTCCCAATGTGCAGTATCAATGCCTGCATCGATCATGTCCCACTTGTCAATCTCGTCAATCTGTTCCGTGGAGCTGTGATCTTTTTGTTTGTGAGATGCCTGTTACTGTTTCGCACCTCTGCAGTGCTTCCTTGTATGGTGTCTTTGTGGTTATTACGATTTTTAAGACGTCTCTGTGTCTTTGGAGGTACGGGCAGCCCAGGTATCTTGCTCCGTGTTTGCCAAGGCATTTGGCGCACTTTCTCTTGTTATTGGGCTTTCGGAAGTCCTTGTCCTGTTTGGCCAGTGGACATTCCTTGAAAGCATGTTGTTCGACGCAGTATCTGCATATCTCTGTCTTCGGCACGATGTTCTACTGTGGCCGGCCCTCTGGTACCTTGAGCATTGTGTTATTCTCGGGATGAATCGTTCCGATTGTTGAGCTTTCTTGTTTATAGATACTGTGATCGCTGCCCTCTATTGTTACCACTGCTAGAGTAGTAGGGATCTTGTAGTACATTAGAATCTGCTCCGCCTTCAAGAATAGGATATATGAAGATCTTCCTGTTGTAGCTGCTTCAGTATTTGGTCATCTGTCAGCTCCATGTGGATACACTTGATAACTCATGTGATCATCTGTGAGTCGGTGTTTCCGACTCTGGTGTCTTTCTTCTCTCTCTGCTTCTCAATAGTCTTGGCTCTTGTCTGTGGTGGGTTGTCATCGGTCTTCCTCGTGATAACTTCATTTGAGGTTACTGTAGGTTCTGGTTCTTTGCTGCAGCTCAAAGGCAGGTTCTCTCCTCTCATCTTCTTTAAGGTCTTGGCGGCTTCTACATTGCTCATCTTGTATGTCTAGTGTTTTTTGGTATTGATCTTGCCACGTGCCATTTTCTTCTCCGTATCAGGTTTCTTGAACAGTTTGGGTGACTTGTTCTCAAAGCTCTCCACAGTTGCGAATGAGTATTCATGTCAGACACAATTGAAAACTATTTAAATATTTCTCCTGGGGGTCAGTAAGTTAACCAGGTTTCACTGCCAAAAAGGAGAGTAGTAAAGACACAGGCTTGATAGAGCAGGATTTTAGTCAGTTGTATTGGCATACATATAATACATATATTGGGGCCATTTCTTTAGCCTGAGAAAATGTAATGTTAGATTTGCTGAATATTTTGTATCCTTTTGGTTACCTTGACAATATGTCCACGGAGATAAAGCCCAGAAGTTGAGTGTGTGTGTATGCTGTCTTCAGAAGTTGGAAATAAAATGTATTCTCTCTCTCACTTTCACTCTTCGTTAACCTCACCCTTTTCTTGACCTTATCTCTTGCTCTCCCTTTTCCTCACCTTCTCCCTCTCAAACACAAACACACACACACACACACACACACACACACACACACACACACACACAGCATGACAACTATAGCAGCTTAGAGTGGCTTGCCCAAACTGAATGATCACATGAAGGTATCAAGTTCATCAACAGCTGAGAATCAGTGATGGTGAATCAAGTGAAAGTGAGAAGAGGAGGGAGTCCAAGAGAAGTGAGGAAGGAGGAGGAAGGGGAGGAAGAAGGAGGAAGTGAGGGAGAAGGATAAAGTGAGGGAGAAAAAGGAAGTGAGGTAGAAGGAGGAAATAAGGAAGGAGGAGAAAGTGAGGAAGAAGAAGGAAGTGAGGAAGAAGAAGGAAGTGAGGAAGGAGGAGGAAGTGATGGAGGAGGAGAATGAAGGAGGAAGTAAGGAAGAAATGAAGACAAGTGTACATCTTCAGTTTGCTTGACTTGTAGAGATGTGTCTGGTGTTTGTTGCAGGCTCTCCGTCCCATGCCATCCGCTCTAGAGTGGACACTGTGGACAGCAGGGACAAGGTTGTACTTGATGTTGTTTGATGTACATGTGAATTCTTGTGTTCTCAGATTTTATACACACAGTAATAACATGCTACTTGAGCACAACAGAACTCCAAAAGAAGATAGGGATAGCCTATTTAATATTTATGATATTTAATAAAAAATATAACAATATTAATAGCCCAATAAATAAATTGCAGATGAAACCAACAGGTCATAAGATATTGTATTAACTTTTCATGATTGAATTAAACAGTTATCAGTTGGGGTATCTTCATTTCACTCTGGACGGGTCCATAGGTGCTCAGATCCTCCCCTCAGCATATGCATCAGCGTCCGGTGGCTAATAGTGCCAGTTCTGTGTTGGTTGACGAGGCACCTCGTTTTCCCGATGTACTCTCGCGTCTTGCCGTGCTGATTCTTACTCCCAAGTCTTTCATCCTGGACAGCGATGTGGATTCACTGATGTCAAAGTCCTCTGTTCTCGCCATATCTTTAAGGACGTTAATAACATCAGCACGATCCATGGGCTGGCCATCTACAGGGGGTGCAGAGCCAGTCAATTTATCAGCTTGTTCATTTCCCTCGACTCCCGCATGTCCCAGGACAAAGATGAAGATGACTTTATGGACAACAGACTTCCGCAGTGACTCAGTCCATTGTCTACGTACAGACCCAGCTTCGACCTTCTGAATCATGCTCATTGAATCACTTAGTACACACACGTTGGTATAATGCTGTGATTCTAGCCATATGAAAGCCTGTGTAACTGCCATCACCTCCATCGTCATGCTGCTCGTGGTCATAGAGTGGGCACCACTGGATTCTTGAACGGTTCGGCGCGCTGAACGGGCTGTAAATGCCCACGCACTTCTCTGCTGCTTTACAACAGATCCATCTGTACAGATGAGCACTTCGGGGCTATCTGAGTGTTCATAGATGAGCGCGTTGACCTCTGCATTGACAGCGACAGGGTTCTGCTCTCTGCACCGTCTGTCGAGTGTGATAATGCAGGAGAAAGTGCACTTAAAAGCTGGAGGCACCGGCACCCATTCCTTGCCGGAGTTGATATTGGTAAGATTGCAGACCTGTCTGATGACATCTTCCACCCGACCCATCCATGATTTGCCCCTCTTTAGCCTGTCACCCTTTTCTCTGAATATAGCATCATGCAGAGGGTGCTGCTCATCTGCACTTATTTTTAAGTATGCATGAGCTCTCCAGATCTAGATCCTGTGTTCCATTGTCGGGAAGTCAAGGAGGTATCTCATTGCTACACAGCTGGTGTCTCTCGTGCAGCCCAAAATGATGCACATGGCTTCATTTTGTACCTTTTCAAGTCTTCCAATTTGTGTAGGGCTGACAGTGAGGATGGCCAGGGCATACTCGATGCGTGAAAGCACCAGTCCTTGGAACAGAAGTATTAGCAGTCTTTGCACGATGTTGGCAGTCGCCATGACTCTCATTGCTGACAAACCTTTTCGAGCTTTCGTTATGACATAATCGACATGATCTCTGAAGGACAGGCTACGATCAAGCCTCACGCCAAGATATGTCATTGACTGGGTTCTACTCAGAATGCTCCCATCCATTTTTACTGCCGGCAGGTCTGTGTTCACAATATGGTTGTTTAGGGAGAACCATGTAACCGATGCCTTAGCAGGGTTGACAAGGGCACCGACATCAGCACACCATGAGGAAATTCGATCTAGTTCGCCCTGCATATCATTGGCAACCGCTGTCTATCTCGACCGTGTTGATACATGTGAATTAAACAGGTTCAAGGGTAACATTGACTCTTCATTACTGTGTAACCAATTTAGGCTGTACCAATATGAGAGCACAGATGAGTTTTCATGAATCTGTCTCCATGTGAATTCATTTGCATGACTGCCAGGCAGGAAGCATGTTACATTGGAAATGAAATGCTCTAGAAATGCTACGTATATGCAACACTACTGTATGGCGCGGAAGCCTGGACATTGAACAAGCAACTAGAAAGTCGCATAGAAGCCCTAGAGATGTGGATATACAAACGAATATGTCGTATTTCATGGAAATAAAAACAATCAAATACAGAGGTCCTCAAAAAACTAGGAATGAAGAGAGAGTTGATGAAAGAAATAAAGAGGAGACAAGTGAAATATTTTGGCCATGTTAAAAGACATGATACTCTTATAAAAACCATACTGGAAGGCAAGGTTGAAGGCAAGCGAGCAAGAGGTAGACAATGATACAAGTGGGAGGATAACATCAAGAGATGGACGAACATCAGCCTGACAGAATGTACGGTCAAGGCGAATGACAGACAGTGTTGGAGATCCATTGCAGTCAACCTTCATTGTGGAGACGGCACCTGATTGATTTATGAGAAAGGCTACTTTCTGGTGTCGCTAGGCAAGAGAATTAGCAATGATGACAGAACTGTTATGTCACTCCGCTTGCATTCAGTTTATAAACAGATAACCTCATAGAAGATATTGAGATATTGATGATGAAGATATTGGTGTGTGAAATGTTATGTCAGCATGGCCGAATGGATAAGAATGCTTACTCTTACAGTTCCAGTGTGCTGATGGTGAGGTAATTGGTTTAGTCAGTTCATGATTGCTTGATTTTGCAGGAGAAGTTTTCTATTGAATGAGGTAGCCAGCCTCATGCCATTCCTCCTTCTATGAACAAGTCTAAAGATAAGGACAGAAAATAAGATAGAGATGAATAATAAGAAAGGGACATGGAGAGAGCTGCAGGAGATGGGAAAATATAAGACAGCTCAAACAGGATTTGTTTGATTGCGAATGCTCCATTGAGGAAATACAAGACAGAAGAAGAAGAAGACAGCCTTTAGCAAAAGCTGCGTCTCTTGATGTAACTGAAGTACCTTCATTTAGATTAGATTTAGATACCTTAAATTTTCAACTTCCGGTCCCTAACATGGCGGTTAGGCATTCAACCGCTATGGCCTCTGGAGTATTTATCTTTGTGGCTGCGGTTTGCATTTCGCATTTTCCTCATGTTGGACTGGTAGTATATGGTTCTGTCGCCCTGCTACTGAGTGAGTGCATGGCACGACTCTGTGAGCTGTGATATTCACATGGAATGCTATTACATGTCCGCTTTTGTTTGTACAGTGACCTGCATGTTCGGAACAATGGCTACCGGCTGTTGCTGAATTGATTGATTTGTCTTTTCGGTTCACGAGTGCATTTTTCAGGAAACTCCTGGGAGTCAGCGCTGGAGCTACGGAGTTCGTGCTTAATGCGACTCTTTTGGCGGGTCGCCCTGTGGATAGAGACAGAGCCATGTGAGAAAACCCGGATCAATAAAACAATGAGGTCTCTCTGGTGACTACCGATTCCATCGACGATGAACTGTGGTTTTCATGGAAGACTTTTGTTTTGGCATTCTGGCGGCGGCATTATGCACAGTGTACTTGTGCGGGCTGTTGGATTGCCGAGACTCCTATCTTTTCGACTTTTCACATTGGACAGTGGGGAGCATTTTGTGTGATATTCACTGGCACAGGAACGGAGCATAATGGGGACGACCCGTTACCGTGAAATTGGAACCTCAACTAACTAATTAGTACCTTAATTTGGTCATGTGATTAGAACGGGGGCATTGAAGAATATCGTGACAACTGAAAAGATCAGTGGGAAAAGAGGCAGAGCCAGATCATGAGAATTGATGCTGGATGGTCTGAGATGGTTAAAGTTAGTTGCATATCCTTTACAGGACATCACAGTCAACACCAGCATTTTTTGCTGTTGTGATCTCTTGGCAAGTTCAGTAGAACTGAGACGGTGACATGGGGAAATATATCATCAGCAGAACTCATCCAGAACACCATGGACCCAATTTTGTGGAGAGACACGAACTTCCTAAGTCAGCTGGCCAGGCACATGATGCTGATGATGACCTAAATTGTCAGATTAGTATTCACTGTCTTTCCAGTATGATTATTTTCCATATATAAACAAATGTAGGAATGTCAGATTTTTCGTAATCAAGTGTTGTTATTCTTTAATAGACTGTAGACGCTGTGTTGTCACTTCCATATATAAACAATAAACAAATGGAGCAGTGTCAGAGCTTTCGTAATCAGTTGTTCTTCTTTAATAGACTGGACACTGTGTTGTCACTTCCATATATAAACAATAAACAAATGGAGCAGTGTCAGAGCTTTCATAATCAGTTGCTGTTCTTCTTTAATAGACTGGACGCTGTGTTGTCACTTCCATATATAAACAATAAACAAATGGAGCAGTGTCAGAGCTTTCGTAATCAGTTGTTCTTCTTTAATAGACTGGACACTGTGTTGTCACTTTGCTACAATGTCTGAGCTTTTGTAATCAATTATTGTTCTTCTGTAACAGGCTGTGGATGCGGTGTTGTCACTTTGCTACAATGTCTGAGCTTTTGTAATCAATTATTGTTCTTCTGTAACAGACTGTGGATGCGGTGTTGTCACTTTGCTACAATGTCTGAGCTTTTGTAATCAATTATTGTTCTTCTGTAACAGACTGTGGATGCGGTATTGTCACTTCGCTACAGCGGAGGCGAGGGGTTCAAGGCCGGGTACTGTCGCCAGTGTTCCCTGGCACTAAACCTGGATATCTTGCCCAGCATTTACATTACCAACTGGGATGTTCAGGATACCAACAGGTAAGTTGTACAGTCAGGTAGTTTGTGGATACTGACAGGTAATTTGTGCATACAGGTAGTTTGTGGATTTTGTTTTTGTGTTTTGGTTCACATATCCTTTACAGGACATCACTGTCAACATCAGCATCTTTCAGCTCTTGGCAAGATTACGCTCAGTAGTTTGCCATTGCTTTCTGAGCGACCAGCTCACATACCCCGTAAGTTACCGACATGGAGAGAACCGCTACCAATTCTCACGCATGTCACGTTACTCACGAGAGCATACGGGATTATGGAGAAAGTCGTGTAACCCCTTGACCAGGGAGACCGGCTAGTTTGTGGAGGCGAATTGATGGTCAGTGTCAGTGGCTTGCGGACAGGGAACACATTTTCACAGTCCCACATACTGGGTTCAAAATCAACCACAGGAAATTTGGAAACAGACCACCTTGCGTTAATTTTCACAGTGATACAAGCATCAGTTGTTCAGAAAGCAATGGCAAACTACATTTTATAATTGCCTAGAAAATGACAAGAGCCAAAAGTTCTGGGGTTGATTGAGATGTAAAGGAGATTCAAATAACTTTGGGGAGTCGGCAACTGGTGGGTCAGAAGTCAAGGTCCCTTTTACATGCCTGGGGCATATTGGGCACAGGGTGCTAGCCCCATATTTGTGATAGACCAACTGGACAGGTGATGTGGTCATTCTCACCTCGGCCGCCTGGACTCCCCAGCTAGCCCCATATTTGTGATAGACCAACTGGACAGGTGATGTGGTCATTCTCACCTCGGCCGCCTGGACTCCCCAGCTAGCCCCATATTTGTGATAGACCAACTGGACAGGTGATGTGGTCATTCTCACCTCAGCCGCCTGGACTCCCCAGCTAGCCCCATATTTGTGATAGACCAACTGGAAGGTGATGTGGTCATTCTCACCTCGGCCGCCTGGACTCCCCAGCTAGCCCCATATTTGTGATAGACCAACTGGACAGGTGATGTGGTCATTCTCACCTCGGCCGCCTGGACTCCCCAGCTAGCCCCATATTTGTGATAGACCAACTGGACAGGTGATGTGGTCATTCTCACCTCGGCCGCCTGGACTCCCCAGCTAGCCCCATATTTGTGATAGACCAACTGGACAGGTGATGTGGTCATTCTCACCTCAGCCGCCTGGACTCCCCAGCTAGCCCCATATTTGTGATAGACCAACTGGACAGGTGATGTGGTCATTCTCACCTCGGCCGCCTGGACTCCCCAGCTAGCCCCATATTTGTGATAGACCAACTGGACAGGTGATGTGGTCATTCTCACCTCGGCCGCCTGGACTCCCCAGCTAGCCCCATATTTGTGATAGACCAACTGGACAGGTGATGTGGTCATTCTCACCTCGGCCGCCTGGACTCCCCAGCTAGCCCCATATTTGTGATAGACCAACTGGAGGAGTGATGTGGTCAGTCTCACCTCGGCCGCCTGGACTCCCCAGCTAGCCCCATATTTGTGATAGACCAACTGGAGGGGTGGTGTGGTCATTCTCACCTCAGCCGCCTGGACTCCCCAGCTAGCCCCATATTTGTGATAGACCAACTGGAGGGGTGGTGTGGTCATTCTCACCTCGGCCGCCTGGACTCCCCAGCTAGCCCCATATTTGTGATGGCCCAACTGGAGGAGTGATGTGGTCAGTCTCACGTCAGCCGCCTGGACTCCCCAGCTAGCCCCATATTTGTGATAGACCAACTGGAGGAGTGATGTGGTCAGTCTCACCTCGGCCGCCTGGACTCCCCAGCTAGCCCCATATTTGTGATAGACCAACTGGACAGGTGATGTGGTCATTCTCACCTCAGCCGCCTGGACTCCCCAGCTAGCCCCATATTTGTGATAGACCAACTGGACAGGTGATGTGGTCATTCTCACCTCAGCCGCCTGGACTCCCCAGCTAGCCCCATATTTGTGATAGACCAACTGGAGGAGTGATGTGGTCAGTCTCACCTCGGCCGCCTGGACTCCCCAGCTAGCCCCATATTTGTGATAGACCAACTGGACAGGTGATGTGGTCATTCTCACCTCAGCCGCCTGGACTCCCCAGCTAGCCCCATATTTGTGATAGACCAACTGGAGGAGTGGTGTGGTCAGTCTCACCTCGGCCGCCTGGACTCCCCAGCTAGCCCCATATTTGTGATAGACCAACTGGAGGGGTGGTGTGGTCAGTCTCACCTCGGCCGCCTGGACTCCCCAGCTAGCCCCATATTTGTGATAGACCAACTGGAGGGGTGATGTGGTCATTCTCACCTCAGCCGCCTGGACTCCCCAGCTAGCCCCATATTTGTGATAGACCAACTGGACAGGTGATGTGGTCATTCTCACCTCAGCCGCCTGGACTCCCCAGCTAGCCCCATATTTGTGATAGCCCAACTGGACAGGTGATGTGGTCATTCTCACCTCAGCCGCCTGGACTCCCCAGCTAGCCCCATATTTGTGATAGCCCAACTGGAGGGGTGGTATGGTCAGTCTCACGTCAGCCGCCTGGACTCCCCAGCTAGCCCCATATTTGTGATGGCCCAACTGGAGGGGTGGTGTGGTCAGTCTCACCTCAGCCGCCTGGACTCCACAGCTAGCCCCATATTTGTGATAGCCCAACTGGAGGGGTGGTGTGGTCAGTCTCACGTCGGCCGCCTGGACTCCCCAGGACATTTCCAGATACCCATGTCAAGCTGGGTCGACCTGGGTGCCCAGAGCAGGTTTACAAATCTGCCTCTGGGATTCAAACACACGAGCCCTGGGCCAGCAGGCTGGCCACTGTTCTACCATGTCTCAGACAAACTGGTGGGTACTGACAGCTCATTCATGGCGACGGGTATTTTGTGGGTGCTGACTTTGATGGGTCCTGTTGGGATTGCAGAATTCTGGTGATTAGTATTAGACAAGGGCATATAGTATGTTGATACCATGCTGCAGTTAGTGGATTTGGATAGTTATTTTGGCAGGTAATTAGTGGATACTGGTGTGATTAGTTTTTGTGGATAAGGTGCAGGTAATTAGTGGATAGGAGTTACGGACTGCAGTTCGTAATTCCGCATACCACGTTTGAAACACAGCTTTGGGTGATTTGGAAGCAGCCTACTTTGCGATGGCTTTTTATAATATGGTATGAGTGCCGATCATTCAGAAAGCAATGGCTAACTACTGAATGCAGGGGTTGACTGCAACACCCTGTAAGGGATGTGCAACTAACTTTAACTTAGTGGATACTGCTGTGATGAGTAAATAATGTTTAGTTTTGTGGATAAGGTGCAGGTAATTAGTGGATAGTGCTGGGAAGCCAGTTATGTTATGTTGAAACGACATCACTGCACATTGGACATTCTTATATGTGCTCGGTCCTCCGATGCAGCAGCCATCCCAAAGTATTTCTGCTTACTGTTCCCATGAGGAGTTGGTTGTGATATCTCCTCCTTTGAGTTTGAAGACAGCATTCACATACTTGACCAGGCTTCATTCCCAATTCATGTTGTCAGATCAGCCTCAGAGTCTTATCAGATATAATGGAGGAAGACAGAGAAAGGTGGGTGTAGAGAGATTAGGCGGCTGGGCAACAACAACACCAACAGAAATAATGTCAGCAGCAGCAACTCCGTGAAAATATTGAATGGCAGAGAGAAGTAGAAAGTCATGATTGCTGATGTCTGCACTAGGTCTGGCTCCTGAGGGAGGAGAAGAGGAAGGAAGAAAAGACAGGAGAGGAGAAGAAGGGAGGAAAAGGAAGAAGAATACAAGAAAGGAGGGAAGAAGGAAAATAAAGGAGGGAAGGTGAAGATTGGAAAAGGAAGAAGAGAATCAATTTCTCAAAAGAAATGATAGCTTACTGGGTCTTTTACACTTGTTCTTTCATGGTATGGCTTGTTTCTGTCACCCAGTCATTATTGATTAGTTTATTAATTTATCCTCATTGATAGTGAATACTGTTTATCTCTGAACTTAATTGATTCATGATTACGTTTGTGTGTGTATTCTCAGTGATACTGAATGCTGTTTGTGCCTTGACTTAGTCAATGTCTCGAGTCATCAAATTGATGTACAATATGGGCATGATAAAAATATCATTCTGGAACCCCAGCAGACCCGTAGGTAAGTCAGAGAAAGTTGTCATAGAATTCTGGTTTCATCCCAGGATCCATAAACAATAGTTGTTCAACTATCTTGTCCACTTTGTTAAGTAAAAGAAGTTTAAATATTTTGCTCTACACCAGATGAAATTGACAGATATTTTATACATTTCCTAATTAAGTCATTGTTTGTAATTTCAAGAAAGAGCATTTCTTTTCACAATAGACTATAAATGAAAGACAGTTGTCATCCTGGAGTTAGAATTTAAGTCTTCAAAGGGCATGCTAACATTAAATCTTTCTCAGAAGATCACTGGGTCCCGCATCTCACACACAACTACAAACAACTGACTTCAGTTAGGTTGTTGAGTTGAGTTTAATAAATAGCCGACATCACAGCACTCAAGACATATCCCTACACTCTCCATCCTCATCTGCAACAATCAGTGAAGAGTCCCAATACTAATAGTACCTGTAGCAGGTTGATTACGTGTGTATTTGGTCTTTCCTCAGAGTCCTGAATGTCGACCAGATTACCTGGTCACTCCCTACAGCACCATTCTCTTATGCACTAAACACACAGGTTTCCAAAGGGCCTCGCCCACATCTACACCAATACCCCACCAAGTAGTGGAGACCCAGCCTGTCTGTCTGCCTGTTCGATTCCCACTATGCTGCCTTGGGGGGACAAATCCAACAAATGCTCTCTATTTTTGATTGTTGAATTGAAGCTTGAAACTGCCCGAAGCATGTGTGCTGTTTGTTCTCCAGCCAGTGGAATGCTGCCATGACTGCCTCCACCTGCATTCTCAACTAGATGTTGTGGTATCATATGCCAGGCTCTCCTGCACCAATCACCGTCCACAAATCTTCACCATGAACCCCCAGGCACTTCTTTTACCTCTTAGCACGAGCCATCAGTGCATAACATATCAGTTAACTTTCATTCTCTTGAATGTTATTCTACAAATATCATGTTCACAGGACAGACAGTCTACATTACATCTGGTATCTTCTTCTGTTTTCTTCCACCTCCCAACGAAGCATAAGGCCCTCAACCAACACATGCCAAGCCCTTTGTAGACTTGTTCATGAATGTTTGGATTTTGCTGGAATCAGGAAACTGACCCATCAAACAAAAGAATATTTATAGCCTGTGGTATTCTGGTAAACACCCATCTAAACCTCCGCCATAGCTGTGGAGTTTGTGCACTGTGTTGAGATTCTCCTTGTGTGATCTATGGAGCACTTATCCATGTGGTGTTTGTGTGTGATGAAAGTACTCTTATGCGCACAAAACCGAATCTGTTTTGCTATACTTAGTTTTTTTTATAGGCTCTGTTATCAATCAATCAGGAGTCATCTCCACAATGAAGGCTGGCTGCAATGGATCTCCAACACTACCTGTCTCTCACCTTATTGTAGATTCTGTCAGACTCCTGTTTGTTCATCTCTTGATGTTATCGTCCCTCTTGTATCGTTGTCTGCCTCTTTCTCGCTTGCCTTCAACCTTACCCTCCAGTATGGTGTTTATAGACTATGGTAACAAACAGGCAAATGAAGACGTAGAAGTCAAGGTTGTCCCATAGAAGATACTGCCATTGGGATGTGAAATGTGAGGCCTTCACATATACTAGGTTACCACATGTGAGACGGGGTGGCATGAAGACGTACATGATTTACATTTTCAGAATCTGTTTCGATGTGCCACGTCTGGATCCAGATCACATTGATTTGCCGCAGGTCCGGGAGGACCGGGTCTCTGACCATTATCGGACCAAGCTGGCGCCTGACGTCTACAGTCAGGTCCTGGCCAAGTATGTGGACATCAGATGGGTCATGGTAAGTGAAGTCATTGAAGCTTGTATGTCATTGGTCGTTAACAATTGTGTGTGTTATGTCATTAGTAGTTAACAATTGTGTGTGTTATGTCATGTTATGTTATCACAAACACATCAGATGGGTCATGGTGAGTGCTGTCACTGATGCATGCATGTCATTGTTAGATAACAGTTATGTGTGTTATGTCATGTTATGTTATCACAAACACATCACCACACTTTGGACATTACTGTGGGTGCTCTGTCCTCCAGCTATCCCAAAGTATAACTGCTCGTTGTTCCCATGACAAGTTGATTATGATATCTGCTCTCTTGAGCTCAAAGACGGCATCGACTTACATGGTCATGCCTCACTCCCAGGCTATGTAGTCGGGCAAGTATCAGTCGTATAGTGACTGTAGATGATAAATGACTGCATAGATTGTGATGAATATTTATTGGTAAAAATGACTGATTGTGAATTCATGATGATGAATCTTTGTTGTTTATGTTTTGTTTCCTGATTTATGAGCTTGGTGTTTGTCTTTGGAATAGACTGACATACTAAAGGCAATGACCAGGTCTTACCTGTAATGGATGTTATAGTAAACTAAAGAATATGGGAATTTGATATGATGATGTTTTGTGATAGCCCAACTGGCCGAGTGACTAGAATGCCAGCCTCCCATTAGGGAGACCGGGTTCAAATCCTCAGTAATGTGATCAATTTTTGTCTGTTGGGGGAAATAAGAAAACCCTAACTTGCACAGTATATGGGGCTACATTAGCCAGGCAACCTTCATTCCTCAGACTGAAGACCCTCTCCCTGTCCAAAACCACGAGGTACTATAGGTAGTAATAGCAGTTTTCATTTTTGTATGATGGTTTGTTTTTGCGGTTGTGTTAGGAGACTTTCAAAACTGGCATCCAGACATGCACAATTCAGACATGCAAGTCAAGACCACCAACTCAGTGTATCAGCAACAGTGTTGTTGCCAGGGCTGAAACAATCATATGTTAACAACCTGTGATTCTTCTCCTCCTCCTGTCTCAGGTACCCCAAATTCAAAGAATTAACCCACGTCCACTACAAATGAACGAACAAATTTTGTTTTCAAAGGGTCACAGATTCGGCACACAGACCCATCTTACGTTCAGCCCTTCAAGTCACTCAACTTTCGCACACCAGTTATCTATCATGAGTGTTGCATTTACATTGGAAAAAAACAACAATAACGTAAAATTAATGCTATAAACCTACACCAACCATAAACAATTCATATTTCAATGTTATGAGACAAGCAAGCAGGCAGGCAGACAGATACACACACAGACATACACATACAGACACACACACACACACACAGACACATACATACAGGCTGGCACACACACACACAAACACACAGAGAGATTTAAATAAAGGATTGATAGACAGGCAGACAGACTGACCGATCAGTTGAAGGAACAAAGAAACTTTGATATATAAGAAAACATTTCTTCACCAGAAATAAATGAAACACGTGCAGTTGGCATGACATGGCAATGAGCTGAAGGACAATGGTCCACATGTTGGTCAGTCAATAACAGCATAAATAATACAGCTTCATTGTTGGTTGTTCACAGCCGGCAGCCAAAACCAGTGGCAAAGTGGGGATAGACTACATCAAGTGGTCCAGTGAGCAGCTGATCGTCTTGTTGACTCCGGTAGTCACTTGGGGTGAGTTTTAGTTTGTCAGGCTCCGTGTGATTGCAGCGGTTGTCTATTCTACAGGCTGGCATACAGTTATGAAGCAGTGACTATTTTGTTCATTCTGCTAAGTACGGTCTTGTCTACTCAGTCTGATTGTGACCTGAATATGGTTTGTTGTTTCACTCATTCTGTTACCTAAAATCTTATCTACTCAACAAAACTGTGACCCGGGTACAGTTTGTTCTGTTTTTTATGTTAGGTCAGTGGTTCTCAACTGGTGGGGAATCCCACCCCTCTCCCCCAGGGGGGAATTTTAGGGTTATATTGTTTTTCCTTCCATACTTTACAGTTCTGTACTTCTCACCCTTCTGAAACTCATCTTATAAATCAAGTTTTATGTAGTCATCTAGACTTGTTCTAGTCTGTGTTATTAAATTTAGCTTCCATTTTTGTGGGGGGGGGGGGGGGGGGGGAGAGTTTTATAGGGAGGAAATACAAAAGGGGGAGAATAAATGACATTCTGAACATATGGTGAAGGGGTGCATGGGCCAAAAATGGTTGAAAACGACTGTTAGGTAACTCTAGTCTACTCAATCTAATTGTAACCTTGGGTTAGGTTTCTTCTATTTTCCTCATTCTGCTGGATAGGGTCTGGTCTCATCATCATGTAGCTAGCTGGTCCTTTACAGAATGGCGCTTTCATCACGGTGCCTGGACAAGCCTTTCAACTCTGCCATTTCTCCTGCAATTTCAATCAGTGCCATTTCTCCTGCCATCTCAATCTCTGCCATTTCACAGGTGCTAAGATACAGAGGAAAATTGCAGATATTTTCATTTCAAAGTGTAAAACGTGCTGTTATTCTCTAGATATTTGTGCCAACTTTGTACATTAACACTTTTGGTGATTTACATATTTTCTATGTCATACATCTATTGTATTCAACGCTAATTCATTATTGTATTGTACATTGTAAATGCGTTACCATAGGCTTGAAGTCTCATCTGGATAAGAGGAATTTCTGATAAGAAGAACTGTGTCTTGGGTCCCAGGTAGGTTCTCCTTATCAAGTCTGCACTGTACTGCCACAGGGATAGATGCATGTCCTCAACCATTGAATTTTAGCTTATTTGCTTGTGTTGTGCAGTAGCTTCTTAATACTATTTTGGCTCTAGTCTACTCAGTCTAATTGTGATCTGGGGAACGGTTTGTTTGACTGTACTCACTCTGGTAGTGGGTGTAGTCTACGTACTCATATACTGGAATGTGGTTATGTCTGGTTTGTCCTAATTGGTGATGGATCTTGCAGCATATATATATTCGATGTAAAAAGGGGTCCTTTATTCAGTTATTACTTTATTCTGCACACAAACTTATGATATGTGATCTTTGCCTGTTATTGCACAGATGAATCTGAAGCACCACCTGTTTGATGCTTCAACTGGTAGTGTCCTTGTTTTACATGCACCCAGTTATATAGAGTTGGCAAATGTGTTGCATTAATCTGGCCCTGGTTTTCAGTGTTGTGCTCTTTCCCTTCTGTATTGATTTGAGCCTAACTAGGATTGTAGTTGGTAGTTCTTTGTCTCAAAATATTGTCTGTGGACAAAACTACATACCAACCAAATATGACAGTCAGCAATATAGGGATTGAAATTGTCACAAACTGTGAATATCTAGGCTATACGAACAACAACAATTGGGATTGTTTGATGTAGACACAAGCTGGCCTTAGCACTGTAGAGATTAAACAGTTTTGAGAATGTCTGATATCTGTAATCATTTGTTAACTGCATAAGTCTGAACCCCAGCATACCTGAAGTCCTTTTATCTTTCTTGTTTGCTGTCTGTCAATGATGTCTGTACTCATATGTTAACAGTATATGCTAGTTAGTGGGTTTATAGCCCTTGCTGATTCTATACTCATTTTGTTTATGAGATAGTCTTGTTTACCCCTGTCACAGATGTGGTTTTGAACCGGCGCACCTACCTGTCATCATCTAGGTTCAGTTTTTCTGTCGGAGAGCTGGTTGAGGTGTCCGTCACTGTGGAGAACATCACAGGTACCTGAATTCTCATATTCTTTTCCTTTGTTTTAGTTGTTTGTTGTTGCAACTTCTGTCAACTGTACACAAACCAGCATCATATACATCAACACAAAGCAAACTCATCACAAACATCTGAAAGAAGCAGGCAACATTCTATGATGTTTACGAACATTCTCTGGGTATTCTGTTCTGTATGCATAAAATCTATGCGGACATAATAACATAAACAGGATATTGCTATGTTCAAAATTGTTTTCCCAGACTGAATTTGAATAGTTTATAAACAAACACACATAGAATTGTTTGGCACTCGTGGATTGTTTCGTCTTCTTTAGGGGGCTGCGTGATCTCGAGGTACGGTTTCCGCCTCGAGTGCTGGAGGTCCCGGGTTCAAGCCCCGGTGAGGGCCGGGATTTTTTTCACGTGGACTTCTAGTAATTAAATTCCCCCTGGTCTCTGGGTAGTGAGATCGGACACCCGTGTGTATTCTTGCGCACGTAAATAAATCCCTTGGCAGTTGGAAATCGAAAAAGAGTAGCCTAACGGCGCTGCCTGGGCAAAATTTCGAGTTAAAAATCTACCCGAAGTATTTCAGGATCCTTGCCGGAGCTACGGAGTTCGTGCACTGAGCTGAGTTTCTCCAGACTCAGGTTTGAGTTAGGAGGAGAACAGAGCACTTATGGGTTACACCCATGTGCCATGATGTTGATCCATCGACTTCTTCTTCTTCTTCTGCGTTCATCCGGAGTTTGGTTTTCCAGACGTGATTGCGTTGTGCCTGTTTACAGCAGAGCTGCGTTCTTGCACCGTTAGGCCGACACATCCGACTTCTGCTGGCATTTGTTGACCGGGTTAACCTTCCCGGGGTTTCTTAGGATGTTTGACTCTCACTGTTGTGGTGTTATCCTCCATCCCAGCTGACCCATTTAGAACAGCCAAAGACATCCTGGTCAGCCCTCAAGGGAAGGCAGGGGCAGACGATGGGCATTCCCCGCCATCCAAGGAGGCTTCCATAATTGCAGAGCCGACACACAGCGCTCTGATACTTGGCTCACCCAAAGAATCGTCACGTCCTGCACATGGCTGCTTAGCCTCACTTCCGTATATTGGGCCTTCCGTTCACCATAGGCTGTTCTTCCGGAAACCAGAAGAATGCAGTCTGCAGATGACATCCACACAGTGAGCTTTTGATTCGGACTTTCCACGTAATGGATTTGCTATCCAAGCAATATTCCATTTCGTGCCACTAGGACACTTTTTCCACCTTTTATGAATTCCACACAGTGAGGATTATTTCTGATTGAATTTTATTTCCTGAATTTGAATAACGAAGACCCAAACAATGAATGGTAAAATTTTTTGCCTGGGATTTGTCACTGAATCTTGTGAAGTTCACACTGCAGAAGTCACTCAACATAAATTAAAGCAAAACGGTGAAATCTTCGAGCTGATTACACAACACACACGTTCGTGATTGGGGTGTTCACAATGGATAAGGCAGACATGAAGACTGTCTATGAATGACAGCTGGTTGAAGACTGTCTATGAATGACAGCTGGTTGAAGACTGTCTATGAATGACAGCTGGTTGAAGACTGTCTGTGAATGACAGCTGGTTGAAGACTGTGAATGACAGCTGGTTGAAGACTGTGAATGACAGCTGGTTGAAGACTGTCTGTGAATGACAGCTGGTTGAAGACTGTGAATGACAGCTGGTTGAAGACTGTCTATGAATGACAGCTGGTTGAAGACTGTCTATGAATGACAGCTGGTTGAAGACTGTCTATGAATGACAGCTAGTTGAAGACTGTCTATGAATGACAGCTGGTTGAAGACTGTCTATGAATGATAGCTGGTTGAAGACTGTCTATGAATGACAGCTGGTTGAAGACTGTCTATGAATGACAGCTGGTTGAAGACTGTCTATGAATGACAGCTAGTTGAAGACTGTCTATGAATGACAGCTGGTTGAAGACTGTCTATGAATGACAGTTGGTTGAAGACTGTCTATGAATGACAGCTAGTTGAAGACTGACTATTTTTTGTTTTGGGTGCTCACTAGCTTTGAACTCAAGTGTAGTCCGTATACGCTATGTCTAGTACTAGTATACAGAATTGTGCATGTGGATTAGCTTTCCCTATTACCAGTATCCCTTGCCATCAGGTGAACCCACTCCGACTTCAGAGATGCTTGTAATTATGTCCCCAAGTCAAGGACGAGAAGTCAACATTTTAGTCTAACTGACCGGTGTAGGTTGTCTATGAATGAATGCTAGTTGAAGACACAATAACAGATGGAACACATGTCTAAGGATTTTTGAGTTTGGGTTCCAGTCTGGTCTCAGCCAGAGGGACGTATAAGGACAAATCTGATGTGTTTACAGCCAGTATGTTCTGGAATGATCAGCATTTACACCGTATGACACATGCTAAGGGAGACGGAGCCCCTCTGGACTTATTTGGTGTCCTATGATGTTGATTCTTTGAGGCCTGGTCCAAGTTACGCTGGGACCAGTCAGTCTTTATTGTTGTCTGGTCTTAATTCCGTGATCTGTCTGTTTACTGTAGATTAGTATTGTCTGCCAAACATTGCATGAACATATACAGTGACTGCCATTAAGGGTAAACAAAGAATAGAGTTGTTCAGAGAAATGACTGTCATTACGTGTAAACATATGATGGTGCTAAGTTAGTTGCATATCCTTTACAGGACATCGCAATCAACCCCAGCATTTTTTGGCCATTTGTGATCTCTTTGCAAGTTTACGTTAAGTAGTTTGCCATTGCTTTCTGAACGATGCTAAGATTGGACAGAAATGACTCATTGCTTTCTGAATTATGCTAAACGTGGAGATAAATCACTCATAAAGTATAAACATACAAGAGAGGGTGTCAGAAGAAATTATTTGTCATTAAATGTCGACATATTATGGCAGTTCATGAGAAACGATGGACATTAATTGTGATTGTAAACGTGATTGCAGGTGAGACGAGGCTGGAGTCTGCACTGTGTATAGAGCCAGGTCAGCTCTACACGACCCGTGATGTGACTGTGGACGACTCCAGCTGGGCCGTCATTGGTTCATCAAGTCGACATTTTGCACAGGTGAGACACATCTTTGTGATTGGTTACATGCATTATATATTTAAATTAGTTTGTCAGAGCTATGCAGAGCTGTAGAAGTGTGGCTTGACAGAGCAGTGTGGAATTGTAGAAATTTGCCAGAGATGTGGAGCCGTAGAAATTTATCAAAGGAGTGTGGAGCTGTAGAAATTTGCCCGAGCAATGTGGAGCTGTAGAAATTTGTTAGAGCTGTGTGGAAGTATAGAAATGTGCCTGACAGAGCAGTGCTGGCTTATGACCATAGTGCAGAAGTAGAAGAGCTGTGAAATATAGTATTTCAGAGCAACATGCAGCTGTTGAAATTAGTCTGCTAGAGCAGCAAGGAGGTTGAAGAAATTAGTCTCGAACAGCAGTGAGGAGCTATGGAAACTCTTCTGGTAGAAAAATCAGAAGCTATGGAATGTAGTCTAAAGGAGTAACAAAGAGCTTGAACAGAACACCTGAACTTAGACAGGGATGGAAACAAGCTGTGGAAACTAGTGACAACCGTGAATAATGGTGTTATCAGTAACCAACAAAAACATAATTAAACAAGAAATGGCATGTTGTTTAATATCTATCAGCTGTGTACTGATTTGCTTTATCATTCCTCCATTTAATATATAAGATATATCATTTATATACTTACATGTAGTATTCATATCTGTAGCATAATATCTATCTCAGCTGTGTTAGGTCAGTGCTAGATTTAAACCTCCCCCTCCAGAAAATGGTGAGCACTAGTACCTTCGCTCATCTCTGAACTGAGTGCAGAACCTGGGTCTTAGGCTCATTTGTGCCACATTTTCTCTGGTTTTTATTAAACTTAGCCAGATAAATATTCAAAATAATCTGATTTGGCAGCATTTTCTAGTTAAATATTTGTAAATATATAATTTGGCCACATTTTCTAGTATCTCATATTCATTATGTAATTATTTATTGTTTAGTGATGGTCTCCCATTTTTTCTCCAGATTCTTTCGGGCACAAAGTTGACACATTCCTGTAGTTTTATGTTCTTCAATCCTGGCTGGTATTCCTTGAAACTTTCATGCAAGTACACTTCATGTCAGATCCAGGGCACAGCAGATCAAATTACTGACACTAAAAATGCCACTAAAGACAGCAGAATGACACATGATGACAGTGACAGCAGGCATGCTGTGTTAACCAGAAGGAAGACGGACTGGGTGTGTTCGATGCCTGTCAGGTTTGAAATTGTTGGCCATGGGACCTGTTGAAATATGTAATTTGTCCATAAAGTTGGTTGTTTTACTGTGTTCTGGTGAGGTGATTATGAACAGCAATAAAAGGTACATTTCACAAAACTGCTGCATTTCATTCACGCTCGCTTTCACAATCTCGTAACAGAAAATAAATATTACATTTTTAGATCTCGTAACTGCGGCAATAGGCCATTTATACTTTATTCTATACAACTGTCATTTACTCACTAGCATTGTGTAGATCTCAAACAGTTCTGTACTATCTAATATCTTCAGTCTGTATCGTCATATATATCTGTATCTATAAATATCTATGTCTATACCTTCAATCTGTAATACATGAATTCATCTATCCTCCACAATCTAATCTATATTTTCTACAACTAAACCTCCACCATGGTTGGGTCACTATTGTTATTCGGACAAGACTTTGCCATTGCGAAGCATCGTCTAAAACATTTCCCTTCCCATGTTCCTCTAGTCTGCTTCTGGTGTGAACTTCTCTCAATGTCATGTTGTTCATGTGCTTCCCGTTTCCGAAGCATAGCCCTCTATCAGCCTCCTTTCTTGACAGTCATGTGCATCATGATCCGTCCATAGAACCTAGTCCTGAGTGCAGCGATGTCAGTTCTTAACTCAACTCAACTCAACTCAACTCAACACATAGAACCTAAATATGGACCAAATAGTTGACCTCTCCCCAGTTTGGTACAACAGCATGTAAAGTCAAACTGTATCAAATAAATGCATGGAAGAACAGGTGGTCAGTCATTCACTCCTTTAGCAAATGGCAACCCCAGGAATCGAACTCTTGTCCGCCATACTCATGCCATTGCCAGCGCAACTTCCTAACCATTACACCAACGTTCTTGCTTCAAGAGATTACAGAGGCCGTATGTTCAGTTATAACTTAGAAAGGTTGGTCTGGGTATTACTTGTTCCATAACATAAATAAAATTATGTATAAGAAATGCTTCTTCTTCTTCTTCTTTTTCTTCTTCTTCTTCTTCTTCTTCTTCTTCTTCTTCTTCTTCTTCTTCTTCTTCTTCTTCTTCTTCTTCTTCTTCTTCTTCTTCTGCTTCTTCTTCTTCTTCAAGTCCTAGTTCTGAATCGGACATTGACGACTGTGACTCCCCACTCCTCTCTGCCATCTGATATTGTCGTGAAGTTCATGTTGCTCAAGTTGTTATTTGTTGTCCAGCTATTTAAGCTTTCAACAGACTTCTTTCTCTGTCTACCTCTGTCGCTCTTGCCTCGTGATATTTTCTCACTAAGGTTAATGTCTTGATTCATCTCTTCTGTAATATACTCCATACATGTAATTTGTCTTTTGCTGATAGTTTTGTTGAGTGATCTAGTAACAACTACAGATTTCAATACCTCAGTCCATTGTGTTGCTTGTGATCAAGTTCTAGTAATGCTTGTCATCTACTACTTGTGTTTTGGTGATTCATTCAGTAGCTGTGTGTTTCTCTTGTCTTTGGTGCCCACGATATTCTCAACATTCTTCTCAAAAAGCTCTTCCAGTTTCTTCATTTTTTCAATACTCATTGTCCAGCATTCAGACGCCAATGTGCCCAACAGGATAAGAGCTCGTTCTGAAACTGATAGCCAGATAGAGCATTGAACTCCTACACCTCCCTGGAAGGTTAACCCGGTCAACAAATGCCCGCAGAAGATGGGTGTGTCGGCCTAACGGCGCAAGAACGCAGCTCTGTTGTAAATAGGCACAATGCAATCACGTCTGAAAAAAAAATTCCGGATGAACGCAGAAGACGAAGAACCCCTACACCGGCATTAATTTGGACTTAAATTTGGACTTGTCTTTCAGACAGCAATGGCAAACTGCTGAATGTAATATTGCCTAGACGATCAACATGGGGTTGATCACAGTGTTCTGCAGTGTTCTACAGTGTTCTACAGTGTTCTACAGTGTTCTGCAGTGTTCTACAGTGGACATGCAACATTTTTTGTTTTCTTCCTAGCATCCACATCTACACAGACAACAGACCAGACAAACAACAGACCACACATCCACACAGACAACAGACCAGACAAACAACAGACCACACACAATTGTTTAGTAAGCAGATTTGTGTTCTTGTCTTTGTCTAGCATTCACATCCACACAGACAACAGCCCACACAGATAACTGACCACACATCCACACAGACAACAGACCAGACAAACAACAGACCACACATCCACACAGACAACAGACCAGACAAACAACAGACAACACACAATTGTTTAGTAAGCAGATTTGTGTTCTTGTCTTTGTCTAGCATTCACATCCACACAGATAACTGACCACACATCCACACAGACAACAGCCCACACAGATAACTGACCACACATCCACACAGACAACAGCCCACACAGATAACTGACCACACATCCACACAGACAACAGCCCACACAGATAACTGACCACACATCCACACAGACAACAGCCCACACAGATAACTGACCACACATCCACACAAACAGCAGCCCACACAGATAACTGACCACACATCCACACAGACAACAGCCCACACATATAACTGACCACACATCCACACAGATAACAGCCCACACAGATAGCTGACCACACAGACAACAGCCCACACAGATAACTGACCACACATCCACACAGACAACATCCCACACAGATAACTGACCACACATCCACACAGACAACAGCCCACACATATAACTGACCACACATCCACACAGACAACTGCCCACACAGATAACTGACCACACATCCACACAGACAACAGCCCGCACAGATAACTGACCACACAGACAACAGCCCACACAGATAACTGACCACACATCCACACAGACAACAGCCCACACATATAACTGACCACACATCCACACAGACAACAGCCCACACAGATAACTGACCACACATCCACACAGACAACAGCCCACACAGATAACTGACCACACATCCACACAGACAACAGCCCACACAGATAACTGACCACACATCCACACAGACAACAGCCCACACAGATAACTGACCACACATCCACACAGACAACAGCCCACACAGATAACTGACCACACATCCACACAGACAACAGCCCACACAGATAACTGACCACACATCCACACAGACAACAGCCCACACAGATAACTGACCACACATCCACACAGACAACAGCCCACACAGATAACTGACCACACATCCACACAGACAACAGCCCACACAGATAACTGACCACACATCCACACATACAACAGCCCACACAGATAACTGACCACACATCCACACAGACAACAGCCCACACAGATAACTGACCACACATCCACACAGACAACAGCCCACACAGATAACTGACCACACATCCACACAGACAACAGCCCACACAGATAACTGACCACACATCCACACAGACAACAGCCCACACAGATAACTGGCCACACATCCACACAGACAACAGCCCACACAGATAGCTGACCACACATCCACACAGACAACAGCCCATACAGATAACTGACCACACATCCACACAGACAACAGCCCACACATGTAACTGACCACACATCCACACAGATAGCTGACCACACATCCACACAGATAACAGCCCACACAGATAGCTGACCACACATCCACACAGACAACAGCACACACAGATAACTGACCACACATCCACACAGACAACAGCACACACAGATAACTGACCACACATCCACACAGACAACAGCCCACACACAACTCTTTAGTAAGCAGATTTGTGTTCTTGTGGCGTTTCTGTTTATCATGAAGTTGCTAATTCTTGTAAAAGAATCATTGAATATAGTGATTCTTTTCTTTAACAGCTGCAGACAGTAAATTATGTGTTTTTAAAGAAAGTTATGACGAGCTAATGTGTTTAAGAAATGCAGAGATACTCTGTGCTCTGGAGGGCGCTAGGAAATGTGTCTTGTAAATCAAAGGTGCAAAGTGAAGTAGTACTCAGACTAGTGAACAAGCACGATAGTAGAGGAATAACAAATGTGAACATTTTATTAGTTTGGGCCATGTTATGTGACAATGTACATAAAAGTTAACATTTTATCAGTTTTGGCCATGTTGCGTGACAAACATGTACATAAAAGTGAACATTTGATCAGTATGGACCATGATTTTTGAGAAACTTGTATATAAGATTTTTAAATTATAAAAGTCTATTTTATGTATGTATGACAGTCTGCGCACATCTCATTGTTTGTCTTTCTATGTCAGTCTGTCTGTCTTTTATATGTATGTGTGTACAAGCATGCTGTGTTATGTACCTGTGTGTAGATAGGAAGGAATTTGTCTGTGCGTGCGTGCTCACATGCGCGCCTGCGTATATATATATATATATATATATATATATTATGCGTATATATATATATAATGCGTATATATATATATGCAGTAAGTAAATCTGTGGGAAATTGGTCAAGTGAGTAGTTAGGTAAGTGGGTAGATTTATAAGAAGTTGCTTGGGTAGGTAGGTAGATAGATAGATTGGTAGAAAGTTGATTGGGAGGTAGATTTGTGGGAAATTGGTCAGGAAGAAAATAATTAATGTGTGTGACAGACAGACAGACTGACAGACAGATAGGTATATTATATATATATGAATGTGTAGATAATTATGTTTGTATATATACACATGTGATAGGTATGTCTTGAGTCATAAATGTTAGATAATAACTAGAAAATAGACATATCTTGAGTCATAGATGTCAGTGAGTAAATATAAATGCATCTTGAGTCAAAGATGTCAGGTAGTCAGTAGTAAATAGATATATCCTAAGCCATAGATGTCAGGTAGTCAGTAGTAAATAGATATATCCTATGTCATAGATGTCAGGTAGTCAGTAGTAAATAGATATATCCTATGTCATAGATGTCAGGTAGTCAGTAGTAAGTAGATATATCCTATGCCATAGATGTCAGGTAGTCAGTAGTAAATAGATATATCCTATGTCATAGATGTCAGATAGTCAGTAGTAAATAGATATATCATATGCCATAGATGTCAGGTAGTCAGTAGTAAATAGATATATCCTATGTCATAGATGTCAGGTAGTCGGCAGTAAATAGATATATCCTATGTCATAGATGTCAGGTAGTCGGTAGTAAATAGATATATCATATGTCATAGATGTCAGGTAGACAGTAGTAAATAGATATATCCTATGTCAGGTAGACAGTAGTAAATAGATATATCATATGTCATAGATGTCAGGTAGTCAGTAGTAAATAGATATATCCTATGTCATAGATGTCAGGTAGTCGGCAGTAAATAGATATATCCTATGTCATAGATGTCAGGTAGACAGTAGTAAATAGATATATCCTATGTCATAGATGTCAGGTAGTCGGCAATAAATAGATATATCCCCCGGGAAGGTTAACCCGGTCAACAAATGCCCGCAGAAGTCGGATGTGTCGGCCTAACGGCGCAAGAACGCAGCTCTGCTGTAAACAGGCACAACGCAATCACATTCAAAAAAAAACTCCGGATGAACGAAGAAGAAATAGATATATCCTATGTCATAGATGTCAGGTAGTCGGTAGTAAATAGATATATCATATGTCATAGATGTCAAGTAGACAGTAGTAAATAGATATATCCTATGTCAGGTAGACAGTAGTAAATAGATATATCATATGTCATAGATGTCAGGTAGTCAGTAGTAAATAGATATATCCTATGTCATAGATGTCAGGTAGTCGGCAGTAAATAGATATATCCTATGTCATAGATGTCAGCTAGACAGTAGTAAATAGATATATCCTATGTCATAGATGTCAGGTAGTCGGTAGTAAATAGATATATCCTATGTCATAGATGTCAGGTAGTCGGCAGTAAATAGATATACCCTATGTCATAGATGTCAGGTAGTCAGCAGTAAATAGATATATCCTATGTCATAGATGTCAGGTAGTCGGTAGTGAATAGATATATCCTATGTCATAGATGTCAGGTAGTCAGCAGTAAATAGATATATCCTATGTCATAGATGTCAGGTAGTTGGTTGTAAATAGATATATCCTATGTCATAGATGTCAGGTAGACAGTAGTAAATAGATATATCCTATGCCATAGATGTCAGGTAGTCGGTTGTAAATAGATATATCCTATGTCATAGATGTCAGGTAGTCAGTTGTAAATAGATATATCCTATGCCATAGATGTCAGGTAGACAGTAGTAAATAGATATATCCTATGCCATAGATGTCAGGTAGACAGTAGTAAATAGATATATCCTATGCCGTAGATGTCAGGTAGACAGTAGTAAATAGATATATCCTATGTCATAGATGTCAGGTAGACAGTAGTAAATAGATATATCCTATGTCATAGATGTCAGGTAGACAGTAGTAAATAGATATATCCTATGCCATAGATGTCAGGTAGACAGTAGTAAATAGATATATCCTATGCCATAGATGTCAGGTAGACAGTAGTAAATAGATATATCCTATGTCATAGATGTCAGGTAGTCAGTAGTAAATAGATATATCCTATGTCATAGATGTCAGGTAGACAGTAGTAAATAGATATATCATATGTCATAGATGTCAGATAGTCGGTAGTAAATAGATATATCATATGTCATAGATGTCAGGTAGTCAGTAGTAAATAGATATATCCTATGTCATAGATGTCAGGTAGTCGGTAGTGAATAGATATATCCTATGTCATAGATGTCAGGTAGTCGGCAGTAAATAGATATATCCTATGTCATAGATGTCAGGTAGTCGGTAGTAAATGGTAGTAAATAGATATATCCTATGTCATAGATGTCAGGTAGTCAGTAGTGAATAGATCTATCCTGTCGGAGATGTCAGGTAGTCAGTAGAAAAATGGTGAAGGTAGTCACAAGAAAGAAAATGTCGTTAGGTTGTGAAGTGTTAGAGCTTCATATATTCTAGTCCATGTCATAATGATGTGGGTTGGCCAGTTCCCTTCCTTGTTTCTTTGCCATTCCAGAGAATTTCCCAAAAATCCTCAAAATGTATGTATCCAATACTCATTTATGAGGATGGGTCAAAACCAGAGCTACCGTTGGAGAAACAGAACCATGTTGGTGCATTATGGGTTGTGTTTGTAGTATATGAATTATGTCTCATAGTGTGTGGGTTGTGTTTTCAGTTTATAAGTTATGTGTTGTAATGAATGGGTTACGTTTGTAGTATATGAATTATGTCTCGTAATGTATGGGTTACATTGGTAGTATATAAATTGTGTCTCGTAGTGTATGGGTTATGTTTGTAGTATATGAATTATGTCTCGCAATGTATGGGTTACATTGGTAGTGTATGAATTGTGTCTCGCAGTGTATGGGTTATGTTTGTAGTATATGAGTTATGTCTCGTAATGTATGGGTCTTCTTCTTCTTCTTTTCGTTCATCCGGAGTGTTTTTTCAGATGTGATTGCGGTGTGTCTGTTATGCGCCCTTGGGCCGAAACCCGTAGGCCAACACATCGACTTTAGCGTGCTTTTTTGACCAGGTAGCATTCCTGGGAGACTCTCACTTTTGTGGTGCCATCTGCAACTATGCTGGCCAAGGTTGAACGGTCGAAGACAACGGTCATACCTCAAAGGAAGGCAGGGACAGTCCATAGCATTTTCCGCCATCCAAGGTTGCTTCCATAGTTGCAGGGCCGACACATAACGCCCTGGTGCCGGGCTCAACGAGGGAGATCGTCACGTCCTGCTCATGGCTGCTTTAAATCCTCACTTCAATATATTGGTCATTTCGTTTCCCCGGGTCATTCCCGCACAAACCAGACATTTTTGCAGACGGCATCCACTCAGCGAGTTTTCGGACATGTGCTTGTCGTTGCGCCCATCAGAGCTTTTCCAGGCACAACAGACATTCGGAAAACTACCCAGTCAGAGCTGTTCCGAACAAGAGAGGCATTCGGAAACTAGGTAGTCAGAGCTGTTCCTAGCACGAGAGACATTCGGACGAGACATTTCACTCGGACGTAATTGCGTAGTGTCAATTTTTAGTTTGCCACACGTAGGACGACACTTCCGGCTTCAGCGGGCATTTTTTAATGAGGTTAACCTTCCTCTGGTTTCGAGGCACGTTGGACTGTTGTGATGTCGCTAACATCTCAGCTGGTCAAGATAGAACGATGAATGACATCGTGGTCGGCCCTCAAGGGAAGGCAGGGGCAGACCATGAGCATTCCCTCGCTATCCAAGGAGGCTTCCATAATTGCAGAGCCGGCACATATTGCTCTGTGACTGGGCTCACCCGAGGTGTTGCCACGTCCTGCTCATGGCTGCTTTAGTTCCTCACTTCCATGTGTTGGGCAACTCGTTTGCCACTAATCGCTCAAGCACACACCAGGGACGGTCAGACTGCAAGCGACACCCACTCGGTAAGCTTTTGCTTTTGACTTCGGACCACGCAATAGGTTCGCTCGCCGTGCGTTCCATTTTGCGTCATTGAGACGTTCTTCCACTTTTGTCTACACTCTATGAGTTAGATACAGTTTTCGCAGCCATTTTCTTCGACTGGGGCACTTTTTGACTTTTTGTACTCGCTCACGAGGTAGGCTACTTGTGCTGCCGGTTCAGCACCTTACCTTCGTGCAGCGGTGAACGAGAAACGGCCTGGCCCTCTCATACGGGAATCTCTCATATCCCCCAGCTGGGAGTCTTCGAACTTCTATCAGACCTGAGCATGTAGCTTGCTCAGTATCACGCCTTTATTTTTCGAAAGGTGGCTATCGGCCCGGCTCTCAGGTCCGAGGGTTTGTGGCTTAGAGGCGTTCAGCCACAGCCCTCGACAGGGAGCCTTTAGTGTTTTGTCCGTACCAAGAACTTCTGCCTTTGTGCGCCTGATTTAAATTTTAGACTGCTATCCTCAGTCTCACCTGCAGAGCAGCAGGTTGTGTCTCTCTTAGTCTGGCCCCTATCCCATATGCTGTCCGATATGTAGTCTTTCACCCATCGGCAAGCACATGGGGTCGATGGGACACGCAAGCTCCCCCACCACGGCAAGGTGGAGACACATCGGGGGAGATGTATGGGTCACATTTGTAGTATATGAATTATGTCTCGTAATGTATGGGTTTTATTTACAGTATATCAATTATGTCTCGTAATGTATGGGTTATGTTTGATGTATATAAATTGTGTCTTGTGATGTATGAATTATGTTTGTAAAGTATGATTTGTGTCTTGTGTTGTATGAATTGTGTCTTGTGATGCATAAATTATGTTTTAATGTATTATTTGTGTCTTGTGATGTATGAATTATGTCTTGTGATGTATGAATTGTGTCTTGTGATGTATGAATTGTGTCTTGTGATGTATGAATTGTGTCTTGTGATGTATGAATTGTGTCTTGTGATGTATGAATTGTGTCTTGTGATGTATGAATTGTGTCTTGTGATGTATGAATTGTGTCTTGTGATGTATGAATTGTGTCTTGTGATGTATGAATTGTGTCTTGTGATGTATGAATTGTGTCTTGTGATGTATGAATTGTGTCTTGTGATGTATGAATTGTGTCTTGTGATGTATGAATTGTGTCTTGTGATGTATTAATTGTGTCTTGTGATGTATGAATTGTGTCTTGTGATGTATGAATTGTGTCTTGTGATGTATGAATTGTGTCTTGTGATGTATGAATTGTGTCTTGTGATGTATGAATTGTGTCTTGTGATGTATGAATTGTGTCTTGTGATGTATGAATTGTGTCTTGTGATGTATGAATTTTGTCTTGTGATGTATGCATTGTGTCTTGTAATGCCTGATTTGTATCTTGTAATGTATGAATTATGTCTTATTATGAATGAATTGAATTTTGCAATGTATAAATTATGTCTTTGTAAAAATTATATTGTCAGACACACTTTATGTCACCGGATAGGAATGGATTGTTCCTTGGTATCTTTGGATTGTTTACTGAGATATGCAGATTATACCTTGATGTGTATGAAATGACTATACCTTCATGTGTATGAATTGCCAGTGGATATATGAGTTTCTCTATAGACATAGAAATCATGCCTTCAGATATATGGATTATTGTTTGCAAATGTGAGGAATATGTAGACGACGTCTTTCATGATTCTGATATGCCTGTTATATAGATACACAAAATAGCACATATAAAATGTGGTTGTTGATTTGTTGTTGTTTTGTTACATTGCCACCATGAGGTTCCTCTGGTCATATTCTGAAGAGTTTGACAAAGAAGCACTTTGATTTCATGCAAGATGATTGCATATTTATATATACTCACATTTGTAAAACGTTGGATCAAGTGTTCTGTGTATTAAAATGTTCATGAACTGGATGCATGATGGGTTCAATCAAGTTACTAGACACTCACTTCGTAATGAAATGTTGGTTGGTTGGTTCAGTTTGTTGTCCTGGCTGTGGATGGGGTTGTAGAAGAACATATCCTGAAGCATCGCTGTGGATGGGGTCATAGAAGAACATGCCCTGAAGCTTCGCTGTGGATGGGGGTCATAGAAGAACATATCCTGAAGCATCGCTGTGGATGGGGGTCATAAAAGAACATATCCTGAAGCATTGCTGTTGATGGGGGTCATAGAAGAACATGCCCTGAAGCATCGCTGTGGATGGGGGTCATAGAAGAACATATACTGAAGCATCGCTGTGGATGGGGGTCATAGAAGAACATGCCCTGAAGCATCGCTGTGGATGGGGGTCATAGAAGAACATATACTGAAGCATCACTGTGGATGGGGGTCATAGAAGAACATATACTGAAGCATCGCTGTGGATGGGGATCATAGAAGAACATATACTGAAGCATCGCTGTGGATGGGGGTCATAGAAGAACATGCCCTGAAGCATCGCTGTGGATGGGGGTCATAGAAAAACATATACTGAAGCATCGCTGTGGATGGGGGTCATAGAAGAACATATACTGAAGCATTGCTGTTGATGGGGGTCATAGAAGAACATATACTGAAGCATTGCTGTTGATGGGGGTCATAGAAGAACATATACTGAAGCATTGCTGTTGATGGGGGTCATAGAAGAACATATACTGAAGCATCGCTGTGGATGGGGGTCATAGAAGAACATGCCCTGAAGCAGGAACGGAACGTGATATGGGAGGGGATGTGATAGGGCCGTCATATTTTCTAGGTCTGGATGCACGGAAGAAGAGGTGGCAGTCTTTCCCTCGCTCGGTGAGATGACAAACGCTAGCATCAAACCTTTGTCTGAGTGCCCTCATGACATGATCAGCGTCACTTTCTGTTTGTCACCTACACTAATATGCTGACAATGAAGTCATATGACAGGTGTTGTCATCTCAGTGAAGTTCTCTGTCTGGTTCATGATGACAGGTGTTGTCATCTCAGTGAACTTCTGTCTGGTTTATGATGACAGGTGTTGTCATCTCAGTGAACTTCTGTCTGGTTTATGATGATAGGTGTGTCATCGCAGTGAACCCCTGTCTGGTTCATGACAGATGAACAGTTATTAAACTTGTGTAGAATTTATCCACAGATGTTCAGTTTTACATTCGTTGACAATTAGTTTTGAAACTATATCCACATAGACATGTACCTGTCTAGATAAGTGGATGTCTATGTCTGGGGACTGAGTATCTGTCTAGATAAGTGGATGTCTATGTCTGGGGGACCGAGTATCTGTCTAGATAAGTGGATGTCTTATCTGGGGGACTAAGTATCTGTCTAGATAAGTGGGTGTCTGGGGGACCAAGTATCTGTCTAGATAAGTGGATCTCTACGTCTGGGGACCAAGTATTTGTCTAGATAAGTGGATGTCTGTGTCTGGGGACCAAGTATCTGTCTAGATAAGTGGATGTATATGTCTGGGGGACCAAGTATCTGTCTAGATAAGTGGATGTCTATGTCTGGGGACTGAGTATCTGTCTAGATAAGTGGATGTCTTATCTTGGGAACCAAGTATCTGTCTAGATAAGTGGATGTCTGGGGACCAGGTATCTGTCTAGATAAGCGGATGGCTATGTCTGGGGACCAAGTTTCTGTCTAGATAAGTGGATGTCTGTGTCTGGGGACCAAGTATCTGTCTAGATAAGTGGATGTCTATGTCTAGGGACCAAGTATCTGTCTAGATAAGTTGATGTCTATGTCAGGGGGGACCAAGTATCTGTCTAGATAAGTTGATGTCTGGGGACCAAGTGTCTGTCTAGATAAGTGGATGTCTATGTCTGGGGGACCAAGTATCTGTCTAGATAAGTGGATCTCTGTGTCTGGGGGCCAAGTATCTGTCTAGATAAGTTGATGTCTGGGGACCAAGTATCTGTCTAGATAAGTGGATGTCTATGTCTAGGGACCAAGTATCTGTCTAGATAAGTGGATCTCTGTGTCTGGGGACCAAGTATCTGTCTAGATAAGTTGATGTCTGGGGACCAAGTATCTGTCTAGATAAGTTGATGTCTATGTCAGGGGGGGACCAAGTATCTGTCTAGATAAGTTGATGTCTGGGGACCAAGTGTCTGTCTAGATAAGTGGATGTCTATGTCTGGGGGACCAAGTATCTGTCTAGATAAGTGAATGTCTATGTCTAGGGACCAAGTATCTGTCTAGATAAGTGGATGTCTAGGGACCAAGTATCTGTCTAGATAAGTGGATGTCTATGTCTAGGGACCAAGTATCTGTCTAGATAAGTGGATGTCTATGTCTAGGGACCAAGTATATGTCTAGATAAGTGGATGTCTATGTCTGGGGACCAAGTATCTGTCTAGATAAGTGGATGTCTGGGGACCAAGTATCTGTCTAGATAAGTGGATGTCTATGTCTAGGGACCAAGTATCTGTCTAGATAAGTGGATGTCTAGGGACCAAGTATCTGTCTAGATAAGTGGATGTCTATGTCTAGGGACCAAGTATATGTCTAGATAAGTGGATGTCTATGTCTAGGGACCAAGTATATGTCTAGATAAGTGGATGTCTATGTCTGGGGACCAAGTATCTGTCTAGATAAGTGGATGTCTATGTCTGGGGACCGAATATCTGTCTAGATAAGTGGATGTCTATCTCTGGGGACCGAATATCTGTCAAGATAAGTGGATGTCTATGTCTGGGGGACCAAGTATCTGTCTAGCTAAGTGGATGTCTATGTCTGGGGACCAAGTATATGTCTAGATAAGTGGATGTCTATGTCTGGGGACTAAATATCTGTCTAGATAAGTGGATGTCTATGTCTGGGGACTAAATATCTGTCTAGATAAGTGGATGTCTATGTCTGGGGGACCAAGTATCTGTCTAGATAAGTGGATGTCTATGTCTAGGGACCAAGTATCTGTCTAGATAAGTGGATGTCTATGTCTGGGGATTGAGTATCTGTCTAGATAAGTTGATGTCTATGTCTAGGAACTGAGTATATGTCTAGATAAGTTGATATCTATGTCTAGGAACTGAGTATCTGTCTAGATAAGTGGATGTCTATGTCTAGGGACCAAGTATCTGTCTAGATAAGTGGATGTCTATGTCTGGGGGACCAAGTATCTGTCTAGATAAGTGGATGTCTATGTCTGGGGACTGAGTATCTGTCTAGATAAGTGGATGTCTATGTCTGGGGGACCAAGTATCTGTCTAGATAAGTGGATGTCTATGTCTGGGGATAAGAGGACATCAGTGTCTGGGGACTGAGTATCCTTTGGGATAAGTGGACATCAATGTCTGGGGACCAAGTATCCAATAGGATAAGTGGACATTAGTGTCTGGGGACCGAGTATCCAATGGGATAAGTGGACATCAGTGTCTGGGGACCGAGTATCCAATGAAATAAGTGGACATCAGTGTCTGGGGACCGAGTATCCAATGGGATAAGTGGACATCAGTGTCTGGGGACCGAGTATCCAATGAGGTAAGTGGACATCAATGTCTGGGGACCTAGTATCTGACAAGATAAGAAAACATCCGGGGACTGAGTATAGTTGGCCTCTGTGAGGCTTAGTTAGTCAGTTAGTCTGGGGACTGAGTACAGTAGGCCTCTGTGAGGCTTAGTTAGACTGGGTACTGAGTACAGTGGGCCTCTGTGAGGCTTAGTTAGTTAGTTAGTCTGGGGACTGAGTACAGAGGGCCTCTGTGAGGCTTAGTCAGTTTTGTGTGCAAGTGATAACTTTCATTGCTCAGAAAATACCTCAAAAGTGCTCAGGACATTTCCCATAGAGGATACAAGGAGAATCTATGCACTGTGCACTAATTCCTCAGACCCAGATCCAAATGTGTGTATTCCACAATCTCAGAAGCTAAGCATATTCCTTTTGTCTGAAAGTTCATGTTTTGACAATCATCGTGGGCAGCGCCTATTTGAGCAGCTCGTTTCTATTCCCAACTGTCATGAGAAGTTCAACATGCACACGAGTCCGGGTTTTCATCTGTATCTGAGACGGCCAGAAGTCCGAGCCACTATGCCAGGATCCAACGGCAATATGTTGTCCTTTTCTTATTTTGCTCGAGTTGAAGATGGACGTCGAAGCTCTGAGTCACTATGCCCACGTCCATGGTGCATTTGCTTGTAGTTAGGTCACCACAGAGTGGTGGAGTGGTACCTGGAACGCTTGCCTGTGACATATGTTTTACTTGCGTTGTAATGCATTTTGTTGTTGTTGTTGTCTAAGATTAGCTTCACAAGTGATGATTGAATGAAATAATGTATGACAGCAGAGAGATAAGTAGGGCAGAATGTCAGACGGGCCTGCGTGACCAATTATTAACTCATGGAGAATAAAGTTTGTTCGTTCATTCATGTGCTCCAATTCCCATGTAAGTAGATGTTTGTTTAATTGACCTGGGCTCCTGGGTCGACCTTGTTTGAAATGAGTCCCAGAAATGGCAGGGAAAGTACAGGCAGCTGATGTGAGAGTGACCACATCATCCTGTGAGACCACTGAGACAGACCACATCTACCTGTGAGGCCACTGAGACAGACCACATCTACCTGTGAGGCCACTGAGACAGACCACATCTACCTGTGAGACCACTGAGACAGACCACATCTACCTGTGAGACCACTGAGACAGACCACATCTACCTGTGAGACCACTGAGACAGACCACATCTACCTGTGAGGCCACTGAGACAGACCACATCTACCTGTGAGGCCACTGAGACAGACCACATCTACCTGTGAGGCCACTGAGATAGACCACACTGTGAGGCCACTGAGACAGACCACATCTACCTGTGAGGCCACTGAGACAGACCACACTGTGAGGCCACTGAGACAGACGACACTGTGAGGCCACTGAGACAGACCACATCTACCTGTGAGGCCACTGAGACAGACCACACTGTGAGGCCACTGAGACAGACCACATAAACCTGTGAGGCCACTGAGACAGACCACATCAGCCTGTGAGACCACTGAGACAGACCACATCAGCCTGTGAGACCACTGAGACAGACCACATCTACCTGTGAGGCCATTGAGACAGACCACACTGTGAGACCACTGAGACAGACCACACTGTGAGACCACTGAGACAGACCACATCAGTCTGTGAGACCACTGAGACAGACCACATCAGCCTGTGAGACCACTGAGACAGACCACATCAGCCTGTGAGGCCACTGAGACAGACCACATCTACCTGTGAGGCCACTGAGACAGACCACACTGTGAGGCCACTGAGACAGACCGCACTGTGAGGCCACTGAGACAGACCACATCTACCTGTGAGGCCACTGAGACAGACCACACTGTGAGGCCACTGAGACAGACCACATCTACCTGTGAGGCCACTGAGACAGACCGCACTGTGAGGCCACTGAGACAGACCGCACTGTGAGGCCACTGAGACAGACCGCATCTACCTGTGAGGCCACTGAGACAGACCGCACTGTGAGGCCACTGAGATAGACCGCACTGTGAGGCCACTGAGATAGACCGCACTGTGAGGCCACTGAGATAGACCACATCTACCTGTGAGGCCACTGAGACAGACCACACTGTGAGGCCACTGAGACAGACCACACTGTGAGGCCACTGAGACAGACCACATCTACCTGTGAGGCCACTGAGACAGACCGCACTGTGAGGCCACTGAGACAGGCCGCACTGTGAGGCCACTGAGACAGACCGCATCTACCTGTGAGGCCACTGAGACAGACCACATCAGCCTGTGAGGCCACTGAGACAGACCACACTGTGAGGCCACTGAGATAGACCACATCTACCTGTGAGGCCACTGAGACAGACCACATCTACCTGTGAGGCCACTGAGACAGACCACATCAGCCTGTGAGGCCACTGAGACAGACCACATCTACCTGTGAGGCCACTGAGACAGACCACATCTACCTGTGAGGCCACTGAGACAGACCACATCTACCTGTGAGGCCACTGAGACAGACCGCACTGTGAGGCCACTGAGACAGGCCGCACTGTGAGGCCACTGAGACAGACCGAATCTACCTGTGAGGCCACTGAGACAGACCACATCAGCCTGTGAGGCCACTGAGACAGACCACACTGTGAGGCCACTGAGATAGACCACATCTACCTGTGAGGCCACTGAGACAGACCACATCTACCTGTGAGGCCACTGAGACAGACCACATCAGCCTGTGAGGCCACTGAGACAGACCACATCTACCTGTGAGGCCACTGAGACAGACCACATCTACCTGTGAGGCCACTGAGACAGACCACATCTACCTGTGAGGCCACTGAGACAGACCACATCAGCCTGTGAGGCCACTGAGACAGACCACATCTACCTGTGAGGCCACTGAGACAGACCACATCTACCTGTGAGGCCACTGATTCAGACCACACTGTGAGGCCACTGAGACAGACATCTACCTGTGAGGCCACTGAGACAGACCACATCTACCTGTGAGGCCACTGAGACAGACCACACTGTGAGGCCACTGAGACAGACCACATCTACCTGTGAGGTCACTGAGACAGACCACACTGTGAGGCCACTGAGACAGACCACACTGTGAGGTCACTGAGACAGACCACACTGTGAGGTCACTGAGACAGACCACACTGTGAGGCCACTGAGACAAACCACATCTACCTGTGAGGCCACTGAGACAGACCACACTGTGAGGCCACTGAGACAGACCACACTGTGAGGTCACTGAGACAGACCACACTGTGAGGCCACTGAGACAGACCACATCTACCTGTGAGGCCACTGAGAAAGACCACATCTACCTGTGAGGCCACTGAGACAGACCACACTGTGAGGCCACTGAGACAGACCACATCTACCTGTGAGGCCACTGAGACAGACCACACTGTGAGGCCACTGAGACAGACCACACTGTCCCGGGAAGGTTAACCCGGTCAACAAATGCCCGCAGAAGTCGGATGTGTCGGCCTAACGGCGCAAGAACGCAGCTCTGCTGTGGACAGGCACAACGCAATCACGTCCGAAAAAAAACTCCGGATGAACGAAGAAGAAGAAGAAGAAGACCACACTGTGAGGCCACTGAGACAGACCACACTGTGAGGCCACTGAGACAGACCACACTGTGAGGCCACTGAGACAGACCACACTGTGAGGCCACTGAGACAGACCACATCTACCTGAGAGACCACTGAGACAGACCACATCTACCTGTGAGACCACTGAGACAGACCACATCTACCTGTGAGGCCACTGAGACAGACCACATCTACCTGTGAGGCCACTGAGACAGACCACATCTACCTGTGAGGCCACTGAGACAGACCACATCAGCCTGTGAGGCCACTGAGACAGACCACATCTACCTGTGAGGCCACTGAGACAGACCACATCACTGAGACAGACCACATCAGTCTGTGAGACCACTGAGACAGACCACATCAGTCTGTGAGGCCACTGAGACAGACCACATCAGTCTGTGAGACCACTGAGACAGACCACATCTACCTGTGAGGTCACTGAGACAGACCGCACTGTGAGGTCACTGAGACAGACCGCACTATGAGGTCACTGAGACAGACCGCACTGTGAGGTCACTGAGACAGACCGCACTGTGAGGTCACTGAGACAGACCGCACTGTGAGGTCACTGAGACAGACCACATCTACCTGTGAGGTCACTGAGACAGACCACATCAGCCTGTGAGGTCACTGAGACAGACCGCACTGTGAGGTCACTGAGACAGACCGCATCTACCTGTGAGGCCACTGAGACAGACCGCACTGTGAGGTCACTGAGACAGACCGCATCTACCTGTGAGGCCACTGAGACAGACCACATCAGCCTGTGAGACCACTGAGACAGACCACATCTACCTGTGAGGCCACTGAGACAGACCGCACTGTGAGGTCACTGAGACAGACCGCACTGTGAGGTCACTGAGACAGACCGCATCTACCTGTGAGGTCACTGAGACAGACCGCACTGTGAGGTCACTGAGACAGACCGCATCTACCTGTGAGGCCACTGAGACAGACCACATCAGCCTGTGAGACCACTGAGACAGACCACATCTACCTGTGAGGCCACTGAGACAGACCGCACTGTGAGGTCACTGAGACAGACCGCACTGTGAGGTCACTGAGACAGACCGCATCTACCTGTGAGGTCACTGAGACAGACCGCACTGTGAGGTCACTGAGACAGACCGCATCTACCTGTGAGGCCACTGAGACAGACCGCACTGTGAGGCCACTGAGACAGACCACATCTACCTGTGAGGTCACTGAGACAGACCACATCTACCTGTGAGGCCACTGAGACAGACCACATCTACCTGTGAGGTCACTGAGACAGACCACACTGTGAGGTCACTGAGACATACCGCATCTACCTGTGAGGTCACTGAGACAGACCGCACTGTGAGGTCACTGAGACAGACCGCATCTACCTGTGAGGCCACTGAGACAGACCGCACTGTGAGGCCACTGAGACAGACCACATCTACCTGTGAGGTCACTGAGACAGACCACATCTACCTGTGATGCCACTGAGACAGACCACATCTACCTGTGAGGTCACTGAGACAGACCGCACTGTGAGGTCACTGAGACAGACCGCATCTACCTGTGAGGTCACTGAGACAGACCGCACTGTGAGGTCACTGAGACAGACCACATCTACCTGTGAGGTCACTGAGACAGACCGCACTGTGAGGTCACTGAGACAGACCGCATCTACCTGTGAGGTCACTGAGACAGACCGCACTGTGAGGCCACTGAGACAGACCACATCAGCCTGTGAGGCCACTTAGAAAATTCATCATTAAATACACAAGTATTGTTTGACGCTCGTAGAAGTAGATGAAGAAAGTAGAGACTAGAGGACGCACTAGACAACATAAACATTGAAAGTTATAGTTACCGACCGGGATTCGAACCCGTCACTTTTAAATGACGACAGCAGGACCAAGTGTACTTCGACGCATGACCAACTAATACTAGACACCCCTGGAATGATGTCTTCATTTTTTTTTCTTCATATCCCCCACAGGACATAGCTGTCAACATCAGCATCTTTCAGCTGATTGTTGATCTCTTGGCAAGACCACGCTCAGTAGTTTGCCATTGCTTTCTGAGCGACCGGCTCACATACCCCATAAGTCACCAACGCGGAGAGAACCGCTACCGATTCTCGCAAACGTCACGTTACTCACGAGAGTTTACGGGGTTACGGAGAAAGTCTTGTAATCCCTAGACCAGGGAGACCGGTGATGTCTTCATTAGCCAGGTCAAAGCCATGTGGGCGTGGCAGGCAAATGAAAACTCATCATCATCAAGTGCTCTTCCAGCTGGCTTAGGCGTTCATTTTTTTCTGGATCAACTCTGCTGATGATATTCCTCCATGCCACTGTCTCACTCCATCTAGCATCATTTCTCTTGGTCTGCCTCTGACTCTCTTCCCCTCGATCTTTCCGAAGGAAAACTACTTCACTATTTATCAATACAAAATCATTATCGCTTTAAGACATGCCATCGCTGTAATAAAGTTATATTACTTACGACATATTATCGCTGTGTTATCACTCAAGCCGGGTAGCAGGCGCTCGAAGCTCAGCTGCGACCGATTTGTGCAGCAGGCCGTGTCGCGTTGTGTTATAACGTGCTGTTATGGGAGCCGGTCGTTCAGAAAGCAATGGCAAACTACTTAACGTAACACTTACCTAGTACATCAACAGCAGCTGAAAAACGCTGGTGTTGACTGCAACGTCCCGTAAGGGATACGCAACAAAAATAAATAAATATCACTCAAATACTTGTTATCACTGTAATAGGTGTTACATTGTAGGACCTGTGCCCACAATGAGACAAGTTATCACTATATCAGGCATTGTCACTCAAAATATGTTAGCACTGTAAGACATGTAATTTAGTGTATCACTTTAATTTGTGTTATCACTGTAAGACGTGTTATCACTATAAAATGTGTTATCACTGTGAGACATATGGTCACATTAGAAATGTTATCACAATAGACATGTTGTCAATGTAGATGTGTTATCACTGTTGGACATTTTATCAATGTCGATGTGTTATCATTGTAGATGTGTTATCACTGTGGATGTGTCTGAAAGATGCTTTCCTTCTGCCTTTTATCCCTGCAGATGTGTTATCACTGTCAGACAAGTTATCGCTGCAGACGTGTTATCACTGTAAGACAAGTTATCACTGCAAATGTGTTTGTTATCAGTGGTCAGTTGACAGACTACAATTTGAATATACAGTTGAAACTGCTCTTTAAAATGTTGGACGTTTCTGTGAACGGGGGCTAATAATCAATTATCTGATCTAGCCGGCATTTCACAAACACAGCCTTCGCGGGAAGCTTGTTGTTGAAATCACAGAATGAATAACTTAAATGTGCAGGTACTTTCATCGTTTCATATTTGTAATTTTGAATTTGCGTGAGAATGCACAGATTTGACTTCTCAGTCTTCGCCTCGCCGTCTGCTAACCAGTCGTCCTGCAGTACCCAGTTATGTTGTCCCTGTTGTCTGATTACTTGTCTTCATTGATCAATAGATTCTCCCATGGTTTAAACAGCGAATTTGATTCTGCCAGCAGCGATGGCCTTGAAACATTCACCGTTCTTATACGTGGCGTGCCAGACAGCCCGCCTGAATCATCAGAATCGTCATCTCCGTTGGCAGTTGTGTTCAGATACATATTTGGAGACAGGTGCCTTTTCAGCCTGGATTTGACGTGATTTCTACCTCGTACCTGGCCTTCAGCCTGCCATGGCTTGGTCTCTGGCAAGATCATTCTAGTCATGTCTTTCTTGTTGTTCTTCCTTTGATTATTTCTGTTGAAATAGTCCGTCTGCTTGTTCGTGCGCCGACATCGCTTACATCTTTTAGACTTAAATCTTTTGCGTCGTGGCCTTTTGACTTTTGGAGGCTTGCTTAAGCAACGACATCTCTTAAACATAAAAATCATTGTTTGGCATTTATTGTTGGACGAGTCACCGCGCTGATTTGTTCTGTGCTTCTTGTCGACGAGTTCACATTTAGCTGCATGGGGATCTGCATGTTTGGCATTGTGTGATACACGTCCTAGGATTGTCGATGGTTTCTTTCGATATTTTCTCTTGCTGGGTCGTGCACGTCTGCGTGAAAAGGCATGAAGAGACCTGGATTTGTCGGAAACTACTGGTGCGCTGTCTCTACCGGGGATGGGTTTACATCCACGTCTTTGTCTGGGGCGTCTAGAAATACCACATCGAGGCTTTCTGCCATTCTTTGATTGTTGCCTCGTTGATTCCTTCATTGCCACCCTGTTCATTAGTGTGCGTCTCTTGCTAATTGTCGTTGAAGACATTTGCTTTGTACTTGAATTGTCCGTTATGTTAATAACTCTATTGTGTTGCTTGCTTCGTGCAGTTACTGCAGATTTTGAGCATCGCCTCTTGAGTCTGCCGAGTTTCCTTAGTTTTGGCTTCAACTTGTTCTTAGAATCTATCTTCGAGCTGTTTTTGGCTATGAATGATTTTAGTTTCTGAGCCGAAACACCTTTCGAGAAGCCAATTTTTGCATGCCGCGTGCACGGCATGGGGCTGTGTTTATCGTACGCAACAACTTCCATCACATCGCCAAGCAGCGGTGCCCGACGTCCGGTACTGGCATAGGCCATGTAAGCAGCATTTCTCAGCTGAGCTGCCACGTTAGGGTACTCGTCGACGGGACAGAAATCTCCAGAATGATCAGTGTGTGCTGTTTGTTTAGCTATAACTCCAGCCACGGTGTCAACATCTGCGCGTTTGCTTGTTTCGTCGTTCAGATTTGGCGATGCCATGTTTTGAGGCACAGAACGCTGCATACAAGGCAGGGCAACATTGGATAACAACGGGGGACTAGCCGTGGATGATGACCGCACAATGTTTATAATTCTTTGCAAGCGGCTTTCCAGATTTGTGGTTTTCGGTGGATCGACAGTTTTTGGGTGTGACCGTTCACGAAATGCCTGCAAGTTTCCCAGTACAAGTTTATATTGTAGCTGTTTAGCCGCTGTCAGTCCTGATAGCCCATCTGTCACTTGTTTATGTTGCAGTGAAGTTGCGTTGAGTCTGTCTTCAGCTTCCTTGCTTATATTCTCTCCTACGTGCGAAGTTTTCTCGCGTACACTTCCTGTCTTCTGTTTGTTTTCCAGTGTTCTAGTGCTTCGTTGTTTTTTCAGTTTGCGCCTTTTATGCGAAAAACGACTTTTGGGGGATGAATGTGCTTCTTTAGCGGGAGAGTTGATTGCTGGCGTTGATTTTGTTGAATATACAGTTGCCTTATTGACCACTCGATCATTTTGTAAAATAGTGCGTTTCTTTGGATCGACGGAGCTACCATCTTTTCGAATACGCTGGGCGTCAAATGGATGTAGGTCAGATCTGGTCAGCTGTATATATTGTCGGAAGTCTTCTGTGTGGTTTAGCGGGCTCTCGTTTCTAACAAAGGCGGACAGCTCCGACGACTTCCGAATCTTGTTTGAGATTTCCGTCTTCTGAGTTCTTTTACTGTTACACACGGTCATGGGAAGCTTTGCCTTCCTCCGAGAGATGCTTTTCTTCTGCTCAAGTCCGTCTGCATTTGTTCTTGCTACCAGAGAGTTATTGCCGCTTTGAGACTCTTGACTTTTCTCTACCCTTTTAATATTTTTGGGTGTTTTATTGAGCTCCAACTTTCCAGCAGGTTTTTCATAAACGTTTGCAACTTTCTGCAGGGGTTGGCGTGACCTCACTCGACAAGCACCTGGTTTAGACATTTGCCAGTATATGCCTTCTAAGCCCACCTTTGATCTTGAATTAGGCTGTGATTTTTTACTCAAGCTTTTTTCTGGTGGTCCCCGAACTTGGCTTCTTGAAGATTCTTGCTCGTTGTTCCTTCTTACATTACTGCTGTCCGTAACATTCAGCTGTGCTGTGTTTATCAACTGCATATTCAGATTTCCCGATGTCTGTCTCAGTGGCGAATTTTCAGTCAAATTTGAGGTAGTAACTGTCCTCTTTTTAATAAGACACATTTGGCGACACGACGGCCTTAGTGTGCTTAAATGCATCCGCTGTATATCGGCGTTACTGTGTGTTGTTAGCCCGTCGCCTTTGTTTGCGCTGCTCGGGTCTAATCCATAAAAGGAAACTCGCTTTAATCCTTTTTGCTTCCCGCCACTTGACGATGAGCGTGCTAATGTGGTTTTACCAGACTTTGCACAGCTTCGGGGAGTCTGCGGCACAATCCGGCGACTTTGCCTTTCTAGGTGGGAAAGTATAGAGTGCGACATACGATCGAGCCCTTCTTTGTTTGAAAGTAGGGAATGCGCGATGTGATCTTGTCCTTCTTTGTTTGAAAGTATAGACGGCGCCATGTGACCTTGCACTTGTTTCTGCGAAAGTATAGAAGGCACCAAGCGACCTTGCATTTGTTTGTGTGAAAATGCAAAAGGCGCCATGCGACCTTGCACTTGTTTGTGTGAAAATATAAAAGGCACCATGCGACTTTGCGCTTGTTTGTGTGAGATTTTATAGGGCACCATGTGACATTGTCCTTCTTTGTTTGAATCAATAGAAGGCGCCATGCGACCTTCCCCTTCTTGTTTTGAAAGTATAGAATGTTCCATATGACCTTGCTCTTCTTGGTTTGAAAGTACAGAAGACGCCATGCGACCTTCCCCTTCTTGTTTAGAAAGTACAGAAGACGCCATGTGACCTTCCTCTTCTTGTTTTGAAAGTACAGAAGGCGCCATTACTGAAATAAAAATCGAAACTATGGAGCTAGCTTTTAACGTAGACTGGTTATTTTTAGTTTGAACCTGCTAGTCCGTCCTTCTCAACTGGCAGGCAAATGATTGCTGTTAATAATTCTGTAAAACAAAAACGTATGTAATTATATTACCACCCCGCGTGTTTCCTCTCACACACACTCACAGACACACACGCACACACACATGCACACGCACACACACACACATGCACACACACACACACACACACACACACACACACACACACACACACACCTACAGACTACCCAGCAAACTTGCGGTGCCCAGTTCACCACAGGTGAATATTACCTTGCCAAGGAATTACAAAGGTGAACAAATCACAGAAACTTCACAAACAATTATCGGTACTTTATTTTTAATTCACCCCAAATAAAATAAAAACATCCCTTACAGGGCCTCATTTGCATCGGTCCAGCAATCACTTCCGGTTAAGTGTTCGCTGGACTGCTGGACCGATCGATGGATGTTTTGTTAGTTTTTTGGCCCGTAGGATTTTTGGGCCCTCACTGTCGTCGAAGTACTCCGACGACAGTGCCCAGAAACTAACAAAACATCCATCGATTGATCCAGCAGTCCACCGAACATTTAACCGGAAGTGATTACTGGACCGATGCAAATGAGGTCATGTAAGGGATGCTTTTTTGTTTGTGGTGAATTAAAAATAAAGTACCCAATTATTTTTTACAAAGTAAAACTCGTATTTTTCTTATATTCGTGTTAATTGTTGCAGTTATTTGAACAATTCTTATTCTTATTATTCATTCTTTCCTCATGAGAGTGGGCGTTGCTTACGTGTACAACATTGGAACCGACCAATTATTTCTCTTCTTTAAATGTTTGTTATAAAAAAAAAATATAAAATACACAGCATTACGGTCCTGTGTGTTTGTGTTTGCTATTTGACCTATGCTGGTTGAATATACAGTTCTGAGACCTATGGTGCTATTTCAAGGGTTAGACTGGTCCACTTTATTATTGGTCCACTTTATTACTGCTTGCTGCTTGCTTGCTTGTTTGCTTGCTTGTGTTCGCTGGCTGTGAACTCCAGCGTGAAGTCCTGTATGTCGGATGAATACATCCTGTTGTCCAACATCAGTGTGATGTCATACAGGACCTGAGGTTTGCGTGAGTATCCGTTGCCCCATGTCTGGCTTATTGGTGTGCAGACTGGTGGTTCCTCGCCATACAGGCAGATACTCTCCGGCTTCGGAGGAATCATCGATCCTACTGATGTTAGCCTGGACCCCGAAGGGACCTGTTGCCCAGGACGCACGGCGTGGACGTGTCAGCAGGTCTTGGCCAGTATAGATCTCGGCCCTGGTGCCTTGGAAACTTTATTACTGATCCACTTTATGACTGGTTCACATTATTGCTGAGCCACTTTATGACTGGTCCACATTATGACTGATCCACTTTGTGACTGGTCCAGTTTATGACTGATCCACTTTATGACTGATCCACTGTATGACTGGTCCACTTTATGACTGGTCCACTAGCCACCGGGCAGGCTGACATCCTGGCTTCTAGAGCGTACATAACTTGCATGCGCAGTCTCCTGTTTCTCTCCATTATCCCACAAGGCTCCTGGTCAGACCTCAGTACGCCAGAGATCATGGAGGTCAGTGGTCTGTCCGGCCAGTGGAACACCGAATAGGTCTGCTCTATGAGGGAGTCATTCGGTAAACATCACAACACATCACATCACTTCACAACATATCACATCACAACACATCACATTACATCACATCACAACACAAGACATCACATCATCTCACATAGACCTTTCTATGGTTACTCTTGGAGCCAGTTTCTGCACGCTCTGAGAACCAGTGTATAATGTCGCGTGCCCGCTATGACATGTTGTCTGTTTACCTAGGTGGTTCTCAACCGGTGGGGGGGGGGGTGATTTTAGGGTTTCCAGGGGGGGGGGGGATGAAGATTAGTTCAAGATCGCGTTAATACATGGACCGATTACTTGATATTGTTTTTCCCTCAATACTTTACGGTTCTCTACTTCTCGCCCTTTTGAAATTCGTTTTATAACGTAAGTAGACCCGCAAATCACGTTTTATGTAGACGTCTAGGCTTATTCTAGTATGTGTTATTAAATTTAGCTTCCATTTTTACGTATAATGTGTAGGAGGGGTATTTATAGGGAGGACATACAAAGGCGGGGGGGGGGGGGTAGCATTCTGAACATATGGTGTAGGGGTGCATGTACCAAAAAAAGTTGAAAACCACTGGTTTACCTGAACGACAATGATTAGAATTTGGTCAAGTCCTGGGCGTTAGGATTTGGTCATATAGTTACTTGCCTCTGGACGTCAGGCTGCAGCCTGGTGACAATGAAATATCTTAAACCCCGTGAAGGACACATGACCACTCCAGGCCCATCTCCCGCCAGTCTGTGTGTGCTGTGCTAAATCATGACCTGATCGCATGGAACTATGCCTCTCCGTGATCGCAGATTCCAACACCGCTTTGCACACCCCGTTGACTTCTGAGCTTGGAAACAAGAAAGAGAGCTTCACGATAGTCCTTGGAAATTAACTGATTGATTGATTGATTGATTGATTGATTGAAGTATTGACATCTTTGCCTTCGGGCAAACCCGTAGATGCTCATTCTCCGGCAGTAGATGCTGCATATAATCCGTGCGAGTCGGCAGACAAGCTCTCTAACCCAAGCTTACAGTGGTAGATGCTACACCATATCCCATGGAGATGCTACTTCCGTGCAGGCTGAGAGACAAATCCCCTACCCAAGCTCATAGTGAGAGATGCTAGATCTTTTCAAGCAACCTCAGCGCTAGTACATCCGACTTAAGCGTTTAGAGTCAGTCCTCCAGAGGAGACATCACCGAACCAATATGTCATTAAATAGCGCTGGGGACAATGGGAAACTCTGAGGAAACCCAGGGAATATACGTACAGATACCAGCTGGCAATGCAACAGTATACACGGGAAGAAGCATGGTCAGGGCTGATATAGTCAATGCAGGACGGACTCGGTTGTCGGATTCTGACAGACTCCAACGCCAGCCCGACTACACGAACTAGGGGTGCATCCTGGTCAAGCACATCAATGACGCCTTCGAGGGAAAGAGAGGAGATACCATAACCAACTCCCCAGAGGAACAGTCAGCTGGGACACTTTGGAACGGCTGTTACATCCGTGGACCGAGCATGAATGGGAATGCCTAATGTGCAATGACGTTGTTCGTAGTAACATAACATAACATAACATGATAATGACATGACATTACATTACATCACATAAAGCATACACACAGACCTCTATGTCCATCGATATGGACACACCCTGATTCTTCTTTCCTTGTCATGTTAAGCGTTGCTCGGCTTCCCTTTGTCTACCGCTCTTCCTCTGCTCATGTCTTCCTCTTTATTTTCCAGAGGACAGAATCGACCAGATTGCCGTCTGATCCAATGACTTCTGCACTCGTGGGTGTGTTCTCTGGCGGTTCTACACCGTGCGGCAGTGGCACAAAGACGTCACATGTGGGTTTTTTTTAAATCCAAATCTTGTACCACTTTAACTCATCATAACGTGGCCTGTCGTATGGCGCAGGCGATCATGTCTCTCCACAGATCTCGGTGTTCTGGATCAACTCTGTTGGGGGTATTCTTCCATTCCCCCGTCTGACAAGTGACACCACCCAGCATCCTTTCTCATGGTCTGCCTCTGCCAACAGGCAATTTAAGCGAAGAAAACATCGTGTAACATCAACATCATATATAACATCAACATCACATAACAACATATAACATCAACATCCGATTTCAGTTGCATATCCTTTACAGGACGTTGCAGTCAACCCCAGCATTTATGGCTATTTATGATTGCTTGGAGAGTTTACGTTCAGTAGTTTGCCATTGCTTTCTGAACGACGGCCACTCATACCATTTCATAAAAACCAACGCAAGGCGGTTTGCTGCCCAAACGCCAGCAACTGTGTATTGAACGCGGTATGCGGGATTACGAACTGCGCCCTAACCTCTTCACCACAGATCATGTACCATCAGTTAACATCAGCCTGGAACTGCGGACACGAACAATCACACTGCATGCCATATCTGACCCTCGAGGGTTGCCGTAGTGCTGTTGATATCATGCTTGTCTATCAACCCGGCGATTGTGTGGTCGAATTTCCATGCAGGGGTTTTGTCTAAATTAACCTTGGCTAGGGTCAAACAGGTGGTGGGCCTAATGTACACAACCTGAGATGTGATAATGTACACAACCTGAGATGTGATACTGTACACAACCTATGATGTGCTAATGTACACAACCTGAGATGTGATAATGTACACAACCTGAGATGTGATAATGTACACAACCTGAGATGTGCTAATGTACACAACCTGAGATGTGCTAATGTACGCAACCTGAGATGTGATAATGTACACAACCTGAGATGTGCTAATGTACACAACCTGAGATGTGATAATGTACACAACCTGAGATGTGATAATGTACACAACCTGAGATGTGATAATGTACACAACCTATGATGTGCTAATGTACACAACCTGAGATGTGCTAATGTACACAACCTGAGATGTGCTAATGTACACAACCTGAGATGTGCTAATGTACACAGCCTGAGATGTGCTAATGTACACAACCTGAGATATGCTAATGTACACAACCTGAGATGTGCTAATGTACACAGCCTGAGATGTGATCATGTACACAACCTGCGATGTGCTAATGTACACAACCTGAGATGTGCTAATGTACACAACCTGAGATGTGCTAATGTACACAACCTGAGATGTGCTAATGTACACAACCTGAGATGTGCTAATGTACACAACCTGAGATGTGCTAATGTACACAACCTGAGATGTGCTAATGTACACAACCTGAGATGTGCTAATGTACACAGCCTGAGATGTGCTAATGTACATAACCTGAGATGTGCTAATGTACACAACCTGAGATGTGCTAATGTACACAGCCTGAGATGTGCTAATGTAAATAACCTGAGATGTGCTAATGTCAATCAATCAATCAGGTGCCGTCTCCACGATGAAGGGTGGCTACAATGGATCTACAATACTGTCTGTCTCTTGCCCTGACAGTATATTCTGTCAGACTGATGTTCGTCCTTCTCTTGATATTATCCTCCCACTTGTATCGTTGTCTACCTCTTGTTCGCTTGTCCTCAGCCTTGCCTGTATGGTTTTTATAAGATTATCATGCCTTTTAACATGACCGAAACATTTCACTTGCCTATTTTTTGTTTATTTCTTTCATCAACTCTCTTTTCATTCCCAGTTTTTCTAGAACTTCTGTGTTTGATTATTTTAGTTAGTTAGTTAATTAGTTAGTTAGTTAGTTAGTTGTGTGGTTGGTTGGTTGGTTGGCTGGCTGGCTGGCTGGCTGGCTGGCTTGTTGGTTGGTTGGTTGGTTGGCTGGCTGGCTGGTTGGTTGGTTGGTTGGTTAATTAATTAGTTACTTACTTACTTAGTTAGTTAGTTAATTAGTTAGTTAATGTGTTGGTTGGCTGGTTGGTTGGTTAGTTAGTTAATGTGTTGGTTGGTTGGCTGGCTGGTTGGCTGGCTGGCTGGCTGGTTGGTTGGTAGATTGGTTGGTTGGTTGGTTGGGTAGTTAGTTATTGTGTTTTTTGGTTGGTTCGTTGGTTGGTTCGTTGGTTGGTTAGTTAGTTAGTTACTGTGTTGGTTGGTTGGTTGGTTGGTTGGTTAATTGGTTGGTTAATTGGTAATATGAAGAGCGACTTCCGAATACTATCTATCCATTTGGAGCTGAGACTGCCGACTGCGATGTTCTGTAGTTTGTTCACGAAGTCTCATACAATTATCTCGAGTGTGACTTCCTAAAGTGTTACATAGAACCTGTAATTTTATATGGATGTGAAGCGTGGACAATGTGCAGACAAGCTGAAAAACATCTGATGGCTGTGGAAATGTGGTTTCTGAGGAAAATGCAAAGAATACCATGGACAGACAGAAAAATCAATGACCAAGTCCTACAAGAAATAAATGAAAACCATAAACTGATTAGAGAAATTAGACGTAGACAGTCACAATTGTTTGGTCACGTTATGAGAAGAAATAAATTGGAGAACTTAGTGACAACTGGCGAGATCTAGGGGAAGAGAACGAGGGGAAGAAGTAAATACCTGAATGGCTTGACTACGTGGCATGGTCGAGGCAAGAACACTGAGCTGATCCACGACTCTGGTGATCGAGTGAGATGGTGAATCATGACCGCCCAGGCTTATCGGCGCGGCGCATGATGATGATGCGTCCCGTTCTGCCGCTCTAGAGACAGCAGATATCTCCATAGCCAAGCTTGATGTTGTCTTGAACACACCGCTCATCTCTTTGATTGTTCTCCCAATTTGTTGTGCTAGGTAAGTCCAAGATAACCTTAACCTCGCTTCACGGATCCATCTGGTTACATGGTAATGGTGTCATTATCAGGGTGCGAGATCTGCTGCCGAGATAAAGTTGGAGTCCGAATAAAAACATAAAATATTACCAAATTTTCCACGAAAAAAAAAACACCCAGAAAGGAGCGAATGTTTCCATCGACATCTTTCAAAATGAGTAAACAAACAACACAAAAACATACGCGCTCGAGAACGTAAACACACACACACACACACACACACACACTTACATACAGAGGGAGGGGAGAGAGAGAGAGAGAGAGAGAGAGAGAGAGAGAGAGAGAGAGAGAGAGAGAGAGAGAGAGAATATACTTAACTCGGTATCTGAAAAGTAATCCGACCAACATCGGTGCTGCAGTGTTGTGGCACAGGCTGTGAATATTGTTAAACCACTGTATGGGGTTATACCATCGGTCTAAATACAGTTTAACTTCCGTATTATGTTCTACCAAGTGTAAATATTGTTTAACTTCTGAATTGTGATCTACCCCATGTTATAAATACTGTTTTCTTCTATATCGTGTTCTACAACATGTTGTAAATACTGTTTAACTTCTGAATTATCATCTACCACATGTTGTAAATACTGTATAACTTCTGAATTATGTTCTACCACATGTTGTAAATACAGTTCAACTTCTGAATTATGTTCTACGACATGTTGTAAATACTGTTTAACTTCTGAATTATGTTCTACCACATGTTGTAAATACTGTTTAACTTCTGAATTATTATGGACGTTCATTTGAAACCCGTTCCAATGGCTTTATTACAAAAGCATGAAAGAAACATTAACAGGTGTGGTAGAATTAAACAAAGCATTCATTTTGAATGAATTATGCACCATGGGTTGATCAGAAGAAGTCGCCGTAGGCAATCAGGCAAGCATCCCATTGCTTGGGTAGGCGGCGAATGCCGTCCGAAAAAAAGGATTATGGTTGCTCACTGAACCAAGAGTTTACCGCGTTCATTACGTCTGCATGTGTGTGAAATCGTTGCCCCTTGAGAGCTTTTTATAGAGGTCCGAACAAATGAAAATACCATGGTGACAAATCAGGACTATGGGCTGGATGTTGCAGAATTTCCCACATCATTCTTGCTAATGCTTCCTGCACAATCTTTGCGACCTGCGGACGAGCATTATCGTGCAACAAAATCACACCGCAAGAAAGCATGCCGGTTAGTTTATTCTTGATGGCTTTTTGTAGTTTGTCTAGTGTTTGCAAGCAGTGGGTAGAGTTTATGTTGACACCAAGTTCTTTAAAGTCGGCCAACAATAGCCCTTCATGGTAAAAAAAAATGCGCTCAGCATAACCTTAACAGCGAAAACCTGTAACTTGAATTTTTTGGCTTTTGGTGATTCAGCATGCTTCCATTGCATGCTCTCTCTCTTTTGCTGCTCAGCTCAAAATGGTGATACCATGATTCATCGCCTGCCACTATGCGGAAGAGAAATTCATCACCCTCCACTCTGTAATGCAGCAAGTGGTTCAAACACCATCCCATGCATTCCTCTTTTTGGTGGTCGGTCAACATTCGTGGTACCCACTGTGAACACACCTTCCGATATTGCGTTTCTTACGAACGACCTTTTGAATTGTCCCAATTGACACATAAAATTCTTTCACTAGCGAACGTATGCTTCTACAACCGTTCATCTGTACTGCTGAATCAATTTTGGCGATGGTTTTTTCTAATGCAACAATATGCGCTTGACCCGGCCGTCGAAAATCTGTCGTGAACTGATGTCCTTTCCGAAACATTCGCGCCCAGCCTGTCGCTGTTGTCTTCGACACACATTTGTTACTGTACGCTGCCTACATTCTTGGATGAATGTCCACAGGTCGACATCCTTCACATGAAATAAACTGAATCACCGCTCTTTGAGCTTCTTTGGGCGGACTTTGAATCAACTCGGCCATTTTCTCAACGGTCAGAAACAGAACCTATGCATCATGGAACGATAAGCACGTGCTCTGTTATCCATTGGTCAGTACTTATCACATTGCTATGACATGATCATGTTCAAAGTACACAATTACGCGCGGTGCGGCACGAACAGATTTCAAATGAACGCCCATTATATGTGCAACTACATGTTGTATATACTGTTTAACTTCTGAATTATGTTCCACCTCATCTCATCTCATCTCATCTCATCATGTTCCTCTTGTACCTTGCGGTGTCGAGGTGAAGTATAAACTTCGTGAGAGTGCCCGATTATGGGCTTCATTTATCGATATTCCCATGGACTCTGCTATTCCCTCCGTCCAACGTTTACGTGGTCGACCTCTTCCTCTGTTTCCATCTGGTCTGTACATCATTGCTTGTTGTGGTAAGCTGTTGACTGGTAACCTACTTGCATGGCCAAACCATTTGACTTGCTGCTTTCTAATAAAATCTAGTGCTGCTTTAACCCCCACTTTAGTCCTGATTTCTTCATTTCTGATCTTATCTCTTCTTGATACGTTGAGTATTCTTCTCAGGAACCTCATTTCTGTTGTTGTGATTTTTCTTTTCTCTTTTTCTTTCATTGTCCAGTTTTGGCATTGGTAGCATAGAGTTGGTAGGAAGATTGTGTTGTAAAGTGCTTTCTTAGTAGTTATTGATACATGTTTGTTCTTTAGTATTGGTGCCATTTGTCCAATGAGTTGATTTGCCTTATTGCACCTATTTTCGATCTCGTCTTCTGATCTGCCATTTGATGATATTATACTTCCTAGGTACTTGAAACTCTTTACTTGTTTCATGGGATGTTCGTTTAGGTGAATTGTTGTTGTTTGTTCTTCTTTAGTTATAGTCATTACCTCTGTTTTGCTTGTGCTAATTTTCATGTTATGTTCCCTGCACATTTCGTTTAGACTATTCATGTGGTCTTGTAATTCAGCTTCTGATTTTGCTATTATGCTTGGTCGTCCGCAAACAGGAGTTCTCTAATGGTTAGATTTGCAGGTGGTTCTTTTTCTGTGTTCTCGTCATGCGCTATTCTTGCTGTCTCTGCTTGGCTGGTTTCTTTAATATGTTGTCTATATATGTAATGAACAAGAGAGGGGACAGGACACAACCTTGTCGTACTCCGGATCTTATGGTGAAGGGTTCTGAGTGTCCTCCAGTTGCTCTCACTATGCATTCACTGTTGTTGTATAAACTTCTACATTGGTTTGTTAGATGTGTACTCACTCCAGATTGTTTAAGGATTTCCCACAGCTTGTTTCTATTTACTCTATAGAATGCCTTTTCTTGGTCGACAAAGGCTAAGTAGAGTTTTTCATTGAATTCGATTGGTTTTTCTATAAGTTGTCTAAGAGCAAAAATGGCATCTTTGTTTTTCCTAAATCCAAGCTGTGTTTCGCTTAGCTGGGGTTATAAAGTAGTTAGTAATCTATTTTCAAGAATTTTGCAAAATATTTTCCCAGTATGACTCAACAGTGAAATGCCTCTGTATTGTGTGCAGTCTCTTTTGCTGCCTTTGTTTTTCAAATTGGGATAATTATGGCGTTTCCCAGTCTCGTGGTGTCTGTTGTTCTACCCAAACATGGTTGAATAGTCTATGTAGCCAAGCTGTTCTTACTTCTCTTGCTGCTTTAATTAGTTCATTTGGTATTTCATCATGTCCCAGTGCTGATCAATGTGTGTTCAATGGGGCTAATCTGATGGCTTCTATAATTCCTCCTTTTAGTATGTCTGGTTGTAGTTCTTCGGTGACATCTGTGTAGGTCTCATGAATTCCTGTGACATCTGACGGGATGTTGAGAAGTTGTTCGAAATACTGATTCCATCTTACTAGGATGTGTTTTTGTTCACTTATTGGTTCTCTATTTTCGCTGTTAATTATTTCAGTTGGGTCAAAGGGTTCTCCTCTGCTTCGCATTGCACCTATCTTTTTGTAGAAGTTTCTAGTTGCCTCATTGTAGTTTTTATTTAGGGTTTCTCCATACTCTTCCCAGTCTTTTTGTTTTTCCCTCTTTACTATTCTATTCACATGTCTTCTCGCTATTCTATATTCTATGTAATCAGATTCCTGTTTGCTCTTCAACCACTTGTTATATTTTTCCTTTTTGTCTTTTACCGCTATCTTAACTTCTGCGTTCCACCAACTTGTTATTTTCTTTATCCGTGTTTTGAGTTTTTTTCATGGTTCCACATGTTATTTTTGCAGTATTTAAAATGCTTGATTTGAACATCTCCCATTCTTCTTCCACTGTTTTTCTTTCTGTAGGTAATTTTACAAAGAGTTCAGTTAGTTCTTTCTCATAATTTTTTCTTACTGTCTCGTATTTAAGGTTTTTTTAAGTTTACTGATTCGCATGGCATGTATTTTCCTGCTCTTCTGATGGTTCTTATTGTTGCATTGACTGCGTTATGATCTGTGTTTATAGTGAAATTGGGCACTGCCCTTGCATCTAATATATTTCTCTTTCTGTTATTTCTTGTTAATATAAAATCAATTTGGCTTTTAGTACTAGATCGTTCCATTTATACCAGGTATATACTTGTGAATCTTTATTTTTATAGAATGTGTTTGTTATATAGAGGTCGTGTTGGCTGCAAAGTTGTTGTAAATACAGTTTAACTTATGTATTTTTTTTTTTAACCACATGTTGTAAATACAGTTTAATTTATGTATTGCGTTCTACCATATGATTTAAATACAATTTAACTTCTGTATTGTGTTCTACCGCATGTTGTAAATACTGTTTAATTTATGTATTATGTTCTACCACATGTTGTAAATACTGTTGAATTTTTGTCTTGTGTTCTACCACTAATTGGTCAAGCACGTGGCGATCGGTTTTGTGGAGGATGTCTCCTGTGCAGAAAGCTAAGTCTGGAGTAGAAGTGGTAAACCATCTTCTAGAGTATATGCTCAGTGTGTCACCCACATTGTTGAGTGGAGATTTAGGCTATTTCCCAGTCCCCCACTTCATCTCCTCTGTTGTCAGTATCTGGGTATCCCCATCTTTCTGAACGGCAATTAAAGTCTCCGACAATAATGGATTGATGCAGTTTGCGTCAGTTATTTTCATGTTCGAAAGTGTAAGGTCCTTATCTGCTGGGCTATACATATTGTAAATTCTAATTTTCACGTCCTTTATCATTATATCAACACCTATAATTTCCGTTTGGCTGTCAGAAGCCACAGATACTTCACTGCAAGGTATTGTATTTCGTGTAAGTATTAGAACTCCTCCTTTGTGTCCTTCACTGTCGAAATGTGTGGCCTGATATCCTCTGACTGAGAATCTGTGATGAGCGTTGAGGTACGTCTCTTGAATGCAGGTCACATCTATTCTATCTTTATGAAGGCGATTTGTTAGGGATATTTTCTTGTATGAGACTCCTTCAGCATTCCACTGTAGTGTGTTGAGTGTCCGGGGTGTTTGGTCAATAACTCTTAAACTACTCCTCTGTGCCTTGACTCCACAGCACAGGGGAAGGTGACCACCAGTAGTAATAGGTGGACCCCCTCGAGGCAGGGGGCCCGGCACTATCACCGCCTGATGGGACTTCACGCGGTTAGCACAATAACGATTAATTTTAATCTGTGGCATCATAAATTGATAAAGTTACGCTGCATTTTTTGTCAAGCCTGTGGCTCAGTACATCCGATTTCGACAGGCGTATTTTCAGTGTGCTTTCCCTAGTCTTTGACTGTCCCCAGTCTACCTACAAGGCAGCAGGTTTGTGTGTCTCGCTTCGTCTGGTTCCTCTCCCTTGACCTGTCCGACATGGGTGACCCTACCAGTAGCTGTGCTACCGTCGGCATAGCTCTTGGGGTCATTGGAACACGCAAGCCCCTCTACCTCGATAAGCTGGAGACACGACAGAAGTGGTTGGGTACTTTTATACGTAAGATAAGCGTGTTGGGTGGTTTAAAACACCCACAACAATAAACAATTTATGTTAAATTCCCCGCAAACAAACACACATATATAAGAATTATATCATTTGCCTTAAACATTTATTTCAAGTAGTATTGAATTATATCATTTGCCTTAAACATTTATTTCAAGTAGTATTGAATTATATCATTTGTCTTAAACATTTATTTCAAGTAGTATTATTTTCATTTTAAGAAAATCAACATATACAATCCACCAACGGGCATATATGAATCACCCATGTCAGGATACATTTTACGGCAAGCAAACTACACAACACCAGCTGTCATGTCATGTATGATTGAAGGTTGCCGCTCGCACATGTTTAGCCAACGGAATACTGTTTAGATGTTGTATTTCTGGTGGTATGTAGCAAGACAATGGATCAGTAGAGTTCGACAATCTCACGTTTGTTTAGCCAACATACTATTGTTTGGATGTTGCAGTGCTTGCGGTCAATAGCAAGACAATGTGATCAGTAGAGTTCGACAATCTCACACTTGTTTAGCCATAAGACTATTATTTGGATGTTGCAATGCTTGCGGTCAGTAGCAAGACAATGTGATCAGTAGAGTTCGACAATCTCACACTTGTTTAGCCAACATGTTATTGTTTGAATGTTGCAGTGCTTGCGGTCAATAGCAAGACAATGTGATCAGTAGAGTTCGACAATCTCACACTTGTTTAGCCATAAGACTATTATTTGGATGTTGCAATGCTTGCGGTCAGTAGCAAGACAATGTGATCAGTAGAGTTCGACAATCTCACACTTGTTTAGCCATAAGACTATTATTTGGATGTTGCAATGCTTGCGGTCGGTAGCAAGACAATGTGATCAGTAGAGTTCGACAATCTCACACTTGTTTAGCCATAAGACTATTATTTGGATGTTGCATTGCTTGCGGTCAGTAGCAAGCCAATGTGATCAGTAGAGTTCGACAATCTCACACTTGTTTAGCCATAAGACTATTATTTGGATGTTGCAGTGCTTGCGGTCAGTAGCAAGACAATGTGATCAGTAGAGTTCGACAATCTCACACTTGTTTAGCCATAAGACTATTATTTGGATGTTGCAGTGCTTGCGGTCAGTAGCAAGACAATGTGATCAGTAGAGTTCGACAATCTCACACTTGTTTAGCCATAAGACTATTATTTGGATGTTGCAGTGCTTGCGGTCAGTAGCAAGACAATGTGATCAGTAGAGTTCGACAATCTCACACTTGTTTAGCCATAAGACTATTATTTGGAGGTTGCAGTGCTTGCGGTCAGTAGCAAGACAATGGCACCAAAGTCGTGGGTGGAGGATGTTTCAAAACAGCTTCGGCCTTGCTATCACTGCAAGATGTGCAGACCATAGGTTTGTTCTATATACCACTGGGTAACATAAGACATTGTTTAACAAGACCCGCGAATGTTAGAATTGTGTTATTGTACATTTACTGTGCCCTCCTGTGAATCTGGATTCAAACGCAGGATATCCACGGTGCCTAGTAACCTAGGCAGCGGGTTTCCGTGGTTTCTGGGCGTTTTGTTTGAACTTCTCTCTTGTCTTGACGGAATTCTCTTTCAGTAACAAATACTGAACGTGTCTCTCCGTGCGGCTAATCCGGCGACTTTCCGAAGTTTCGTCTGGCGGGAAATGCGGCGATGGCAACTGCAATTTACACAAATTTGACAGTTGAGTTTTGACATTGTGTTCTGGTTTGGGAACTTGCAAGGGCATGTTGTGGAGCTCTAATTCAACTAATTTGTGGTACCATGATGCAGGCTCTTGATCTGAAATACCCAGTTCATTATAGATAGCGCTTTCATCAATGACATGTATTTCGTTCTTTGAGTGGTCCGGGTCTTGGCAGTATTCGACCATTTCTATTAACTGGTGTTCTGGTGATCCCAGATCGGGGTTTGGTGAGTTTGGAGGTGTGATGTTTTTTAACGAGACTTCATCTCTACTTTCGCATTCATTGCATGCGTCTGTAGCTGGGTTTCTGACTATATCTTCTTCAAGATGTTCTCGCGAGTTGTTCTCACATATTAAATTCTCACCACCGTTTGTTTCCGCTTCCTCCTCGCCTATTTCTGACTGTAGAGTACAATTTTCCACCTTTGTTGCCTCTGAAATGTTTACTGGGCGTGGTTCTCCGATTGTTGCTGTCTGTGACATGTATTCTGGATGTGGTTCTCCAGCTACCGTGTCCAATGGAACGTTACTTTCATGCTTTTCCGGGGAACATTGTAGCTTCATCTTTAGTTGTGACCAAGCAGAGTTGAGATCTTTGCTCCCATATATCTTCAGAACGTTTGGGATCCCATTGACCATTGTGGGAGATTTTCCAAACCAGAACTCACTCTCGCTGACTTTCGATGGAGTGACGGGAATTCTAGGTCTGCAGTGAAGTCTTTTAGGGACGCCATGAACCATGTACTCCTGCGGAATCCCTGGTAGAATTCCTGGTGGAGATCTTAGCGGGAAACATTCCGGCAAGCTGTATGCCAGATCCTGGTTGGGTTTGCGGTATTCACACGAGACAGTGATTATTTGTTTGCGAGACATTTTCTATTGAAATGTCAAAAGATGCCTTCTTCAACAATGGCGGCACCAAGTCATGGAACTTCCCGCGTGTAATCTGACCTCGACATCTGTCATAACTCCACCGAGGAAGCAACAAGCACGCTGCCACCCACAAGCATACAACTCTAGCACCACTTCTTCTAGATGTTTTCGGGTTCACGAGAGCCTACAACGTTCACTTTATGTTTTGATTCAAACGACGACGACGAGTTCAAAACACCGAGAAGGGAATATTCAGGATACAACCATAGTGATGGCGGATCTGTAGCACAGTCCAGGTACCGTGATGGTCAAGGTTGATGGTATACCTTTATCTGGAAAATGAGGAAAAGCAGAGTTACAACATCACATAGTTACAATATCACAGAGTTACAATAGCCCAATGTTACATCATCACAAAGTTTCAACATCACAAAGTTACATAAAACGTTGCCACATCACGAAGTCACAACATCAGAATGTTGCAACAGTTCAAAGTTACAACGAAATAACATCACAACCTCACATCGTTGCATCACAAAATTATAGCATCACAACGCTACAACATCAAACGCAACAACATCACAACTTTACAACATCTGCTATCAGTTGCGTTTCACTTAGCCGGGGTTCTATTGTAGGTCGTAGTCTTTTCTCTAGAATTTTGTAGAATATTTAACAAGTATGGCTCAAAATGGAAATGCCTCTGTATTGTGTTCAACCTCTCTTACTGCCTTTACTTTTCCAAATTAGGATAATTATTTCCCCAGTCTCGTGGTGTCTGTTGTTCTACCCAAACATTGTTGAACAGTCTATGTAGCTTATGGAATAGAGAGAAAAAGCAGCGGCTGCAGCAGGATATAACAATATGAAATGGAATCAAATAGGTATTTTAAAACTCCTGCGAGAAAAAACGTACTGAACATCACAACGTTGCACATACCTTACAAGGAGATCCACGTGTCACGAAATACAGGTGAAAATCCGAAATCAGAAGCACTCAATAAATATAAAAAATGAATAATAAAATAAAATAAGATAAAATACACACGAACGTGTACAATACGACACACAGACGTTTCGATTCTCAGAATCTTTGTCAATGACAACACAGATAGCTAACGACAAACAACGACAAAACACAAACACACGACCTATCACTTATAATGCATAACCTGATAATTGATTTGATTAATTTGATTTTTCCGGTTTCAAGATGGCGACGGACGGTCGTGTTGTTTTGTGTTCGTTAACTTTTTCGCGTAGGGGATGGATTTATTCATCTCTTGCGTGTAATTGGTGTGCCAGGATGTAAAACCAGGAGTTTCTACTCAAGATCTGCGCGAGTGCTACGGAGTTCGTGCATCGAGCGAAGCCATCCTTGAGTTAATTTTCAGCAGCGTGTGTGGTGTTTTCAGTCTGTGTTTACGTTTTTTTCAACATGGCGGAACAACGTGTTTTCTTCGTGCGGTCAGCAGTCAACATACCGAAGCGGCGTGGTAGCCGCGCAGGGAAAAAGAAGCAAGGTAAGCGTGGAGGTTTGAGGCGTTTTAGACTCAAGTGTCACCGACTAGGACTCAGGAATATCCGTATTCCATATTGGAACTGTGCCAGTGTAAAACAACGGGGCTCTATTTTAGAAACCCTAGTTTACAGGAACGACATTGTAGCACTCCAGGAGACGAGACTGGGCGATCAGCTACTCCAAATTGCCGGCTTCAAATGTTTCTACAACAGACGATATCTGGGAATGGCGATTCTCGTTCGCGACAGCATGGTGGCGTCAGAGCTAGACATGTCCAGTTGGGACAGTGACGATATACAAATACAGGCGTTGAGAGTTCATTCCAGTATACCATTCGTGGTGGTTAATGTTTATGCCCGCAATGCCAGTGTAGATGCCCAGAAGTGGCAATGCTTAAGTGGCATATTAGGCCATGAGAGAAATGTTATTTTCTGTGGTGACTTCAACGCTAAAGGCAGATCATGGGGAAACACTTCCTCCAATACACAGGGGGAGGAGCTCGAGACTGCACTGGAAACCATCGACCTGGTTTGTATCAACAGTGGCTGTGTCACCAGGACAGCAAGCCGTCCGGGCGATGAGGACAGTGCTATTGATCTGGCGCTTGTTTTACCTTCACTCACTACAGTGTGTAGATGGGGTGTCCTAGGACACCATGGCAGCGACCACCACCCGTGCAGCATACTGTTGGCGAAAGGCAGAACCAGGCAGCACAAGCTAAAGGTAAAGACGTTCCAGTATGACAGTACAGGGCAAGATGTGGTGAGTAAAATAAGACGTGACAAGCGCAGAACGTTTCAGGGCAGGACAAAAAGCTGGGAGCAGCCACCGTGGTGGAGTTTCGAGGTGGAGAAGGCTTGGGTGGATAAGCGTAGTGCTGTAAGGAGATGGCAAAATGCCAAGATGAACAGAGCTGGTCATCCTAGTCCCTGCTTGCACTTAGAAAGAGAGATGCACACAAAAGTAAGCTACTTCAAAAAACTGGTCAAGGTTGTTAAAAGCGAAAAATTGGCAGAGGTGTGTCAAAGAGTAAGCACAGACAAGTCACTGAAATTGTTCTGGCGACTACATAAAAGCATGAGTGGTGTAGTCAAGAATAAGAGCATTTCTGACTTCCAAGGTGCTGACCTCATCTGGCAGAGGACTGACGAGGACAAGGGCAAAGCCCTCTTTGAACGCTACCTTGAGCAGAGCAACCAGACAGACATGGGAGGCCAAAATCTGGCCAAGGAGGTCACCTCAGACAGATGCAAGGCCCAGAACACTTCGGATGAAGACACAGTGACAGTGAAAGAAATCAAGGCTGTGCTTCGACGATCAAAAAACAGTGCTCCAGGTCCTGATGGCATAAGATACGACGACATAAATAGGTGTACCGACAATGAGCTAGAGAAACTAGCAGACATGTACAACAACAGTATAGGGAGTGCTAGCATCAAGGAGGAATGGTTACACAGCTATCTGATTCCCTTGCCGAAGCCTGACAAAGACCACAAAAAAAATTCAGGGATATCGAATTATAACCATGCAGAATACAATAGGCAAGCTGCTGGAGAAGGTAATTGCCAGGAAAATATCAAGCCAACTAGAGAGACAAGGTGTTTTCCCACCCACCCTGGGTGGGTACCGCCCAAAGAGAGAAACCTGGACCAATGCAGCAGTCTTTGCCCAGGATGTCTATGAAGGTTTCCACTCGGGCACTGAAACCGTTGCTGCAGCGATTGATCTTGAGGACGCATACAACAGAGTACCACTGGATTTTTTAATGTTTCAGCTTCTCGAGCTAAACGTAAGTCCATTCCTCCTTAGTTGGATCGCTGCAGCCCTCTTCCAACGGAAAGTAGTTTTTAGATGTGGCAGTTGGACTTCGGAACCAACAACAATATATCCTGGCCTACCACAGGGATCACCATTATCTCCGGTACTGTTCAACGCCTACACAGTGAGAATCACCAGTGAGCAGATCACTGGACCTGGCAGGACATTGTCATATGCCGATGATGTTTTAGTGTATCGTCAGGGGAAGGATAGAGAGGAGGTTGCTGTGGAACTACAAACCGAACTCAATCGCATAAGTACTTGGTGTGATGAAGCTGGGGCAATGGTCAACCCAACAAAGGCAACAGTGACTTGGTTCTCGTTGAATAATCATATTGTCAACACTCCAACACCAACTGTAATGCTGTGTTCAGAGACGGTGGAAAGAACGCAGGCAATGAATTACCTGGGGATACGGTTTGATCGAAGCCTTGCTTATAATGTGCACATAGACCAGGTGATAACAAAGGCCAAGCGGGGTTTGGCAGCGATGCGGGTGATGGCGGCAGCAAACTGTGAGCAGCGCCATCTATGTCTTCTGTACGAGGGGTTGGTCATGTCTGTTTTGGAGTATGCAATGGCAATCCTGACTCTCAGCCATAAGCAGATAGAAAGGATGGAAAGGATACAGAATGAAGCTATGCGCATTATTCTTGGATGTACAAGAGATACAGCATGCAGGGCGATGCGCTACTTTCTTGGTTTTCCAACCATTGAAGAGAGAATACAAGGTTGCAGGGCACGCGCCTACCTCAGAATTAACGCAAACACACAACATCCACTGCATAGTGAAATTAGGAAGGTGAAGGGCAGCAGGTTAAAAAGAGGACGGTCGTGGATGGGTCAAGCCGAAGACATTCTTCAACAGGTGTGTTCAGTTGAGGACTTAGAACCTGGCGAGGAGTGGGTGCGAGTGCCAACAGACTTCTGCACATCCTTTTCAGTTTGCATCCAACTAGATAGAAAATGCAGACAAGAAAATCCGGCTGCTGTTGAGGCTGAAGTACAAGCGTTGATTTTCGAGAATTCGCTAGACGGTGACGCTGTCATCTACACAGATGGGTCGGTCGTCCGACATGTGAGAAGCTCATGGGCCTTTACAGCTCGGGCCGGAGGGAGAATTGTGAAGGAGGACTCTGGTGCTTTCACTGAAACCACAAGTAGCCTGACCATGGAAGTCATGACAGTAAGTAAAGCAATAACATGGCTCGAGACACAGACATTCACTAGGGCTTGTTTCCTTAGCGACTCAATGAACATGATCAAGAGGATAGAGGAGGGGTCGATCCGAAGAGAATGGTTGCTGCCTCTGGAGCGGTCTCGACTGACAAAGATTAGTTTCATCTTCGTGCCAGGGCATGCGGGAGTACAAGGAAATGAGCGGGCTGACAAGCTCGCAGGTGAGGCTACTGTGGAGGGCGGAAGCGCCATGGACCAGGCCGACATTCTGAATGCTCTACGAGAAGTAAGACTTTTGCGAGAACCAAGTGATGACTGTGAATCTACAACCATGGCCAGACTGCGAGAGCAGCAAATAAAAAGAGGGGTGGCCAAACAAGAACACTACGCAGGAAGCCAAAGAAGATTTATAAACCAACACAGAACTGGCGTCGTTAGCCGCTACACGTTGCGGGATTTGCTAAGGAGGGGATCCGAGCACTTATGGACTGAATGGTTCGATGTGCAATGAGGATGATCTGTCGACTAACTAACTAACTAACAAACCTGATAATTACATGTGAGGCAGGAAATGTGACTTGGCCAGCTGCGAAAACGCTTGTGGCGCAGAATTGAAAATGGGTTGCCAAAAAGGATTTGAGTAGCCAAAAATATGTGAACAGTCTGCTATGAAAACATAGAAATGTGGGGACAATTAAGTCTAGATATCAGGGGGGGGGGGGGGACAGCACGGTAATAGGTAGTGTAAACAATTGGGGAAGATGCCACAGTTATACTGTAGCGTCCACGACAGTATTAATTCCTGCCGGGTGGATGCATCCCAGACTGTTGATTAGCTGGCATTCAATTCTAAGTCTGACGCAGCTATTGGAGAAGCAGGGTTTTAATGCGGTGACACATGCATCGTCGGCTCCATTGTGGTTGGAGGAATTGAAATGGTTGGGGACAGGTTTGTCAGCGCCCTGATTGATGTCTCTGAGGTGTTCTCTAACACGGTCCGCAAGACCTCTGCCCGTTTGGCCAATGTATTTCATGTCACATCGTTTGCAGATGATAACATAAATCAGATTGCGGGATGTGCAGGTGAAAGAATCTTTCAAGGTGAAGGTGCCTCGGGAAAATGCAATTTCTGGTGTCTGAACAACGTATGGGCATGTCAGACAGTTCCTACGATGGCATTCGAAGTTGCCCACGGATGAAGTAACCGTGGGGAGGCGACTATGCACAAGGTGGTCTCTGAGGCTCTGGTTACGGCGGAAAATTACCCTGGGGTCACGAGTGGTAGGATCGGATTCCAAGATGGACCAGTGTCTCAGGAAAATGTGCTTGATGGCATAGGCATGTGGATGGAAGGTGAGGATAAGCTTGAGTTCATTGTTCTGAGGTCGCGTATGCTTGGCGAGGGACATTTCCCGCGAGACCTGGGTTATGCGACAGAGAGCTGTCGACAAGACGTCCTCTGGGTAGGACCGTCTGCGGAAAAAGTCCAGCATTTCGTGGGCTCTCTCGAGGAAGTCATTATCATCCTGACAGATGCGACGAAGGCGGAGTAGCTGGGAATATGGGATGGAATCTTTGCAGCTTTTGGGGTGGGATGAGCTGTACAGGAGGAAACCGTGAGCATCAGTAGGTTTATAGTACACGGAGGTCGTGAGGCCTGTAGGGTTTAACTTAATGGTGGTGTCAAGGAAATTGACAGAGGTGGTGGAAATTTCTGAGGTGAATTTGATCGATGGATGGAAGTTATTGACATAATTAATGAACCGGTTCAGTTCCGCCTCCGACATGTCAGTGAGACCTATGCCGTCATCGATGTAGCGTCGGTAAAAAGAAGGGAGAAGACCATCATAGCTGAGTTCAATCTGGTGTTCCAGATGTCCCATAAATACACATGCGTAGCTGGGTCCCATTTTAGTGCCCATGGCGACACCGCTGATTTGTTCAAAGTAGTGGCCATTGAACTCAAAGGAATTATTTTCTTTCTGGATCAACGCACAGATCAAGCCATCCCTACACGCACACTTGTGAGACTCGCTGAATTGGTCCTCACCAATAATTAATCAGCTAATCAACAATCTGGGATGCATCCACCCGGCAGGAATTAATACTGTCGTGGACGCTACAGTATAACTGTGGCATCTTCCCCAATTGTTTACACTACCTATTACCGTGCTGTCCCCCCCCCCCCTGATATCTAGACTTAATTGTCCCCACATTTCTATGTTTTCATAGCAGACTGTTCACATATTTTTGGCTACTCAAATCCTTTTTGGCAATCCATTTTCAATTCTGCGCCACAAGCGTTTTCGCAGCTGGCCAAGTCACATTTCCTGCCTCACATGTAATTATCAGGTTGTGCATTATAAGTGATAGGTCGTGTGTTTGTGTTTTGTCGTTATTTGTCATTAGCTATATGTGTTGTCATTGACAAAGATTCTGAGAATCGAAACGTCTGTGTGTCGTATTGTACGCGTTCGTGTGTATTTTATCTTATTTCATTTTATTATTCATTTTTTATATTTATTGAGTGCTTCTGATTTCGGATTTTTCACCTGTATTTCGTGACACGTGGATCTCCTTGTAAGGTATGTGCAACGTTGTGCTGTTCAGTACGTTTTTTCTCGCAGGAGTTTAAAATACCTATTTGTTTCCATTTCTATGTAGCTTAGTGTGTGTATGTTTATGTCAAATGTGTGTGTGACAGCAGTTCAAGACAGTGTGTGTATGTTTATGTCAAATGTGTGTGACAGCAGTTCAAGACAGTGTGTGTATATTTATTTTAAATGTGTGTGGCAGTAGTTCAAGACAGTGTGTATGTTCATGTCAAATGTGTGTGACAGTAATTCAAGACAGTGTGTGCATATTTATACAAAATATGCATAATAGGACAGTTGTATTTTCCTACTTACCCCACAGAAGGGTAAAAAAAAAAAAAAAAAAATATTGAATACAAAAGACGAAAGAAGATGAACACTATTACCACTCATATGGCCTAGGTCCGATATCGTGCGATATTTTGGGCCATTGATTCCTTACTTGGTTTCTTTGTGAATCTTCTGGACTAATGAGTTAGTTTTCTATTGGGGTGTCATCCTTGCACTCCGGACATGGCCATAGGTGCTCAGATCCTTCCGGTCCATTGTTGTCCAGTCAGTTAGTTAGTTAGTTAGTTAGTTAGTTAGTTAGTTAGTTAGTTAGTTGGTTGGTTGGTTGGTTAGTTAGTTAGTTAGTTAGTTAGTTCGTTAGTTCGTTAGTTCGTTAGTTCGTTAGTTAGTTAGTTAGTTAGTTAGTTAGTTAGTTAGTTAGTTAGTTAGTTAGTTAGTTAGTTAGTTACGAGTTATGTATTATCAATTATTTTTCATGCGTTTTAAGGCTTATTGTTCTTTTGTTGTTAAAGAAATGCTTCATAAGGGATGTTGAATGCAAGGATGTATGAGAGGAAATAGAGAAGAAGGGCAGAATGTCGGACGGGCCTGCGTGCCCAATTCTTAACCCTTTGAAAATAAAGATTTTCGTTCGTTGGTTCGTTCGTTGGTTCGTTAGTTAGTTAGTTAGTTAGTTAGTTAGTTAGTTAGTTAGGTTTAGTTAGTTAGTTAGTTAGTTAGTTAGTTAGTTAGTTAGTTAGTTAGTTAGTTAGTTAGTTAGTTAGTTAGTCGCGGTTCGAACTTCACGGCAACGGGTCGTCCCCATTATGATCCGTTCCTGTGCCAGTGAATATCACACAAAATGCTCCTCTCTGCCCAATGTGAAAAGTGGAACAGACAGGAGTCTCGGCAAGCCAAAGCCCGCACAGGTCACTGTGCATAATGCCGCCGCCAGAATGCCAACACAAAAGTCCCCCACGAATCGGCAGTCACCAGAAAGACTTTATTGACCCGGGTTTTATCCCATATGGCTCGGTCGTTTTCCACAGAGCAACCCGCCGAAAGCACCATACAAAGCAAGAACTCCGTAGCTCCGGCGGTGACTCCCAGGAGTCTCCTGAAAAATGCACTCGTGAACCGAAAAGGCAAACCAGTCAAAACAGCGACAGCCGGTCGCCATCGTTCCAAACATGCAGCTCACTGCCAGTTTTAGTGAACAGTGATTTGGTGGATGATTGCCTCTGCACCCCGACCAGATCAAAGAGACCTAGAAAATGCTTCACACAATGCGGATGGAATATGACAGATAAATAACTGCGGTGTCATAAACATGGGATATGACAGAAAAATAAATGTAGTGTCAGAAACATGGAATTTGACAGGGGAAAGAATACCTACTATCTCGGTTCAAAAGAAAAGTATGGGAACATTACCACAAACGAATGCCTACACATGGAAATGCAGTCGGGCGAGAAAGTCAACAAGCGAGCATAATCGGTCAGCGGGCATGGCGATGGTCGAGATGGGAAGGGCAATGGGTGGGCTGGACGAACTAATGACTTTAAGGAAACCTGGGAATCTGCTTCTTTGTCCAGAGTGAGGGAGATTGGGGGAGGGGATGGAACCAGGGACCCATCGGACATGAACATTTTGTCAAGAGCACGAGACATTTGATTAACCCACACAGAACTGGTACGATCAGTGGATATACGAAGATGATAAGGGGAAGATGGGAGCATTTATGGATCTGTCAAGGGTAGGTTGAGTTGAGTTGAGTTGAGTCTAGAACCACCATCATTACATTCGGGGTATTCCCATAAGCGCTTAGTTATCATATTCAACAGCCAGTGGAGAGTTTATGTCCGTCTCGCTTTACCTCTTAGTGACGGCTGTAGATCAGATCTCTGAACATCCCTTGCTGCTGCATTCTCTCTAGACCAGGGGTGGCCTACACGAGGCCCGCGGGCCGCATGCGGCCCGCCTGTAGTCATGTTGTGGCCCGCGGAGTGGGAAAAGACGATGTGGTCGAAGCTGTAGCACGCTTGCTTGTTTACTTTAATTTAACACACACAAAAAAATTAGACGCGTGGCCCGGTAGGAAATATTATTTCTAAAATTTGGCCCGCCTGCTAAAAAGGTTGGCCACCCCTGCTCTAGACCATGATAGTCTATCCGTTCTTCTGCATTATTCACGCATTCCCAGAGGGTTTCACCACATCTACCTTATCATGCATCAAATCACCCCTTAATGATGCGGCACCAGCCAATCTGTCTGCCTGTTAATTCCCAACCACACCAGAATGTCCTGGGGAAAAGATTCAGCGAATGCTCACAACCCGTGACCTCTGAATTGATGCATGCCATTCAGCACGAAGTATGCCAGTCTTCACCTTTGCTAGCATGCTTTGTGAATCAGTTACAATCACAACGTGCATATAGTTTGTTCTCCTACCAGCGGAATGCTGCAGTAACCGCCTCCATCTTCATTCTCAGGCTTGAGGTTGTGGTGTCATATACCAAGCTCTCCTTTACTAAACATTGACCATTGGTTGTTGCCATGAATCCCCGAGCATTGTTTTTTTGCCGGATCAATCAGTATAGATAATCACATTGATAGGACAGGAGGTGTTCCTTGTGCGCAGCTACTTCGAGGTATGACCCTGCCTACAACAACTTGAGTCTGTCTGCAATGATCGGTAGCGCCAGGATTTATCCCATACACACTATTGCGGTGTCCCACACCCCAGAATCACCCTCTTGGCACCTTTCTGTATGCGCTCTAGTTTCACTAATTGAATCTTGGAGACTGAGTATTCCTAGTCCACACTCTAACACTGAAATGATCAAGTGTTGTAAAAGTGTGAATAGCATTTTCTGCCCCATGTCCCTTGCCATCATACATTTCAGTGCATTGAGTATCTTCTGACATTTTATAACCACCACTTCAACATTATCCCTAAAGAACAGGCTTCAATCAAAAGTGATTCCCAGATACTTCAGTCTGCTTTCTCTATTCACAATCCTACCATTTATTGTGTGGCTTGGGAGGTCAGCTTTAACATTCTATTGTCCAGAGAGCACCACAAGGCAGACGTATTTTCTGGGTTAATGACAGCATTCATCTTCGTACACCAATTCATCACTTTGTCCAGTGTCACTACAGCTCCTGAACTGTTTGATTTCTGTCCCTCCCCTGCCTGTACGCGAGAACATCATCTGCAAACGTTACTAATCTTTCCAGCCGCTGAAGCTTGGAGGCTTGCAGTCTTGCTGGTATACACATTGAAAAGCACGAGTGAAACTGCTGACCCCTGTGGTGGGCTGGGAGCTACGATACATGGCTGAGAGGTCCATGTACCCAGCCGGAGAACCACTCTACGGGAATATAGAACAGTTGCAATCAAGTTCAACAACCAAGGACAGACTCTCATCTCCATGGTATGATGATGATTATCATTACTAATTACGTAATATAGAAATCCTCTTTTTCTTCTCTTCCTCCATTTATCTCAGTGAAGTGTTGGGGGGGGGGGATGTAAAGATCATTTGTGCGCTCTTTCTAATAATACTAATAATCTTTGATCTTTGTATTCTATTCATTTCTCTAATGTTGTTCTTGATACCATCACTCCATCTTTTACGTGGTCACACAGAAATAAGACATCACATTCAGATGTTAGTGGAAGACTTTTTAACATGAGCTAAAGTGTATTTGTTATGAGGTATGATTGGTGACAACTCACTTGTAGGACTGAGCTTTCGTCGCTGGAATATGGCAATTCCTAGCGAGACACGTACACATAGACGGAGGAAGTGACGTCTGGCCGCGCATTCCCGCACCAGAGAGCAGCACCGAATGGCACCACCGCACATTTCAGACATCATTATCATCATGTTACGGACCCTTGGTAGAACGGCGCTCTCATCCCGGCGTGCCAAACACATTCTCTGTCCATGGACAGTTCTCCTGCCTCACGAATGCTCCTGCCCTATGTTTCTGCCAAGCCTTGTGTCCATCTAAGTGCTGGTCTATCCTCTTCTTCTTCCAGGAACCAGGCCTTCCATCACTCATCTCATCTTGTTCCTCTGGTACCTTGCGGTGTCGAGGTGAAGCATAAACAGCGGGAGAATGCCGGTGCATGGGCAGGCTTCATATATATCGAGATTCCCATGGACTGTTATTCCCCAGGTCTGTCGTTTACATGGTCGGCCTCTTCTGATCCCATTTGGAATGTACATCATTGCTTGTTGGGGTATACCGTTAGTCTGTCCTAACCAGTGATTCCAGACATGTCTGATTATTGTCTTCGTGTGTTTTACTACAATCAAGTGTGACGCGGGTAGATGAATTAGTATTACTTCAGCTGAATTGTGCTATGCATTTACTAATTCAGCCAAAGTATTATTCGTGTATCCATATAAAACTATGCATATTTATCCTATTATTATATATAGGGAGTCTCTGTGGCGAAGTAGTCAAGCCGTTTGACTCGTGCTCCGATGGTTGTGGGTTCGATTCCGGGCCGCGTCCTTCGGTTTACGAGTTAAATGTTTCGGAGACTCCTGTGGGTCGTCGCTAAAAGCTACGGAGTTCGTGCTTTGTGCGACGCTTTCCGTGCTGCGGAAAGAGACCGAGCCATGTGGGATAAAACCCGGTGCAATGAAGTCGACCCTGTCGACTTTTAAGCGACTTTTGTTTAAAGCATATTTTCCCACATACATAACCTATTGGTAACATATTTATCCACATACATAAACTATTAGTAATATATTTATCCATATAAATAGACTATTGGTAATATATTTATCCACATTCATAAATTATCGGTAGTATATTTATCCACATACATAAATTATCGGTAATATATTTATCCACATATTCACATACTTGATATATTTACTCTCACACATAAACTATTGGTGAGATACTTATCCCCATCTACAAATGTGATAGATTTATTCATTTGCACGCATTCTTAATATATTTACCCCCATGTATAAAAACTTGGTGATACATTTCCCTACATATGCACATGATGTATAATTATCCACACACACTACATACAGGGTGTATTTTTAATGTCTGAGCTGTGTTTGAAAATATTGCCGGTCCAAGTTTTGTATTCACCCTCTGTAAAGTTCATGCAACATAATAGGTAAATAGAAAATTGGACCGGCAATATTTTCAAACACTGTACAGTCATTAAAAATACACCCTTTATAATTCTCAACACACTACATATAATTATAAACACACACTATATATGTCTCAAGACACACTTCATATAATTCTCAACACACACTACATACAATTCTCAACACACACTATATATGTCTCAACACACACTACATATAATTCTAAACACACACTATATATGTCTCAACACACACTACATTTAATTCTCAACACACATTATATATGTCTCAACACACACTACATATAATTCTCAACACGCACTATATATGACTCAACACACACTACATATAATTCTCAACACACAATATATATTTCTCAACACACACTACATATAATTCTCAACACGCACTATATATGTCTCAGCACACACTGCATATATATAATTCTCAACACACACTATATATGTCTCAACACACACTAAATATAATTCTCAACACATACTATATATTTCTATATTACTATATATTCTCATCTCATCTCATCTCATGTATATTCCACCAGTATATTCAGTATGTGCCAGTATACGCCAGTATATTCCACATGGCTAATAACAAGTGTCACATCATTATCTAATATTATTATTACTGAGTCGTGTAGTTTTGATGTTCGCATTTTGCCCATGCCTTTATAATGCATATCTTTTATATTGTTGCTGTTCTCTGATAGCCTTGAATGATGTGTGAATGAAATAATGTATGCAAGAGAGTGATAGAAGGGCAGAATGTTAGACGGGCCTGCGTGCCTGTGACAAGACCGCCGGGGCTTGGACTGGTTTGCCACGATAGATACTATCCCCTGCCTTTGCTCCAACCACCTCAATAGCACTCTACATCTACCAGGCCCCACACAAGCCGGGACAGCTTAACCTTCCCTCCCTCACCTAGGGTTCCAAACCCCAAGGGGCCTCGGACCAGACACCAGTCATATCACTGCACAAAGTCATAGCTAAGAGAACAAAAATTTAATTCTGAACTACGTCAACCACAACACAGAGAAGGATGGCTGAAAGCCAGACTAGAAGAACTATGTACAAGATCAAAGACGCAGATGAGTATTCATCATGGAGGCGGACGATAGCTCGTGCGGTTGTCCAGTCGTGGTAGCGACTCACCCAGGCTCCTCCAGTGGACTGGAACTCCAAGGTCTGCTGCCTCTCCAAAGTTCCCTCTTCACACAGAGAACCAAGCAAGGGCTGATCAAGCGCAGTACCCCTGCCTGACTGACACTGCACTGCTGAACAAGGATCCTTCCTTGCTGTCGTACTATTTCCCTCGTCCCACTCCTGATGAAGTCTGGGCCGACCCTAGAACATTAGCGGTCTCTCACTTGCAGAAAAAATACATGTAGCACCGTCACAAAATACACAAGAGCCAGGTCAATCTTCTATCTCATCAGTGACCCACACACTGATATGTCACTTACATAATAAGCGGTTGCTCCACACGAACACACAATGTCACTGGTAAAGTCTATCAGGTGACTAAACACTTCACCTTAGTTCCATGTCCTTGGACAATAGATCTTCACACAGTATTATGTACCTACCCTGATCCATGGGTAGTAATCACAACCTAGCACACACTGTCAACAGTTCATCACGTTGGCATGAGGTAGCTCCCTACCTTCACAAACATTGTCAACAGTTCATAACGTTGGCCTGAGGTAGCTCCCTACCTTAACAAACCATGTCACTCAGGTGTTTCCACCAATGTTGTAATCAATGTCCTAGTTCACTGGACCACATGTTGGCTTCATAAAGGTAACCAATGTAAAAACACTATTTAAGCATCAACTGATACATGGTGTCCCATAACCCAGCCGGGCCAGAAGCATATAACACAGGTCATGGCGACCGGTAACAATGATCACTCTGCACAACTTGAAAGGTCACTACCTTGCAATTACCAAGGTTTACACAGAGACTGAATGTCACCAGTGCTTCACTGGCTTGAATCACCAGACGTTTCAGTGTTGGATCCTCTCAGGATCGGATGACACTCGTCGGACTCTTGACGGAGGTCCAAACCTAGACCTACCGACTTATTCAGCACTCAGCTCCTTCCAACATTGATCTTGCAGAATCAGACAACCACTCCCAGTATGGCCTCAATCAACTTCTGGATAGGCACTGGAATGAGTGGGCCCATAGAGCTCATGGTGCAGCTCTTGAATCTTCTACTGTATAGTAATAACAGATCCTGAAACACGGAGAGGTTGGTGTGAGTACTCAACTACAACAAAGACTACCAGCATCTCCACCCTGTCACCTGCCTCTCAGACATTCCTCATGTCTACCAACATGAGTATGAAATCATCACATCATAGCACTACCTAGTCACTATAATATATAGGCATAATGATGGTAGAAAAAGCAATAGCACACCTGTTCAGTCAAGTAACACTTCTGGGCTACATATAACCCCTAGCACCAGAGTCGACTGTATGACTCTGTCAAGCATCCTTCGCCTGGTGCCAGTCCAATCCGGTTTCATCTCCCATCATCAATCAACATATACACTTACTTTCCTTTCAGTGTAGGGATTACTGTATCGAGAAGGTGTCCAGCCGGACATCTCCTTCCTGACAGACTCATCAATTCATCAATCCCTTAACCCATGGACTGATGAATTACTCACATTAATAACTATATGTCCATAATGAATTATACTCCTGATAATTCCCTACTATAGCATTAACTAAGGAGAACTCATGACTTGTTACACTTAAATAACAAAACCATATCACAGCCATAGTGTCAGGTCTGGGATCCCTGCCCCAGATCCTGAGTTGCCCTTGTATTCACTGACTATCTTTCAGGTCAGTCATACCTGTGCCGGTCGAGCACAGTTGTGGTGGCCATCCACCACTACACTTTCCCACAGCTACTGTGGGTCTCGTGTACCTTGTCCCGTGACGACTTAAGTCACGTCATCCAATGTAGCAAACCTCTAGACTCCACTACCAAACTCTGACTCCGCCTTTTTTAGGGGGGGATTATTCCTCTCATATACTCCTACTTCACGGCAGTACTCCAAGTACTCCATGAACCGAGTCAGGGTTCCAGAAGAGTAGAATATTAGAGACAGAAACGGTTAGGTTCAAACCTCGATCTATCTAGACACCTCGGCCTCGAATTACGGAGTGCCGCATCACCCTCGATCGGGTATGTTCACTCATCGGATATGCACGATTGCATTGGGTCGGACCTAGTACCGATCGGATTGGGGTACCGGCCTACCTCCCGCTGCCTAGACAAACGTAAGATGGAACACGCACGGTCATCCTAGCGGACGGACATGACAACAAGCAGTAACAATAGTATCATGAATACTTCTTATCAACTGTTATCCTACCGATGCAACACCATTCGGCTTACGCGGAATAACACTGCTATCTGCACACAGCAAATACACCACTGCTGATTTCACCTTGATTCCTCGAAAAATCACCATCATTGATAGAACAATTACGTTACCATTCTAATGTCACGAAGCACATTACACATCTCTAATAATAAGCTCTACCTTATCAGTTACAGCGTCTAGCATGTGGATGTCATGACGGACAAACTGTCGCCTTGCCTGCGTAATGAATAAACCAAACCCGTAACTGCTACACACTGTAACGCACATCGTTCGGCCTATTTTATTTACACACCACTCGCGGTGGAACACGGCTTGTTCCGTCAGGTAACCCATTACATTGCTGATCGATAAAGCCTACTTAAAAATGCAACCGCCAACTGTAACGGATAACTCTACGCGACAACTCAATTTTGCGATGGCAATTAATTCATTCTTGGAATCAGCACGGCATCACGACAACAATTAAATAATAGAATAAGTACTCAACTAACCTGTGATTGAAGAATCACAACCTTGACTGTAGATGTCCGCACTGGCCGCGAATATTGACATCACAATTATAACAGCCTCTTGGCTGCGATCTGTCTACGCTGAGGTTTGGTGGGCGACTGCTCACGACAAAGTCAGTGCGCCTTCCCCTCGCCTACACGGGCCGCGTGACTTTCATGATACATGAAGAAAACCAGAGTCACGATAAGTTTCCCCACCCCGTGCTGCATGAAGCACTAGTGAACTTAGAGATCAAAACCACGTACGCACTTGGGGGAACATTCTAGATTTTCCATAAATAACTAGAATAGCTCCGCCCCCGCACTATTTTTCGATGGGGAATCCCCTATTAATTGATATTAATTCAAGGGAGACCAACGCATCGCACTCCCTTCAAAGGGCTATTATGCAGAGATCTTACGATATTTATCCGTTTCGTCACATAGGCCCCCACTTAAGATGGTCGACCCGGTCGAACTCACTAGACAAAGATCGGTCTGAACTCTGAACCTCTACTCTATCAAGATTGGATTCCCAGGAAAAGACGTTCCATAACATTCACTTTCCCTGCGGAGATCCACCAGAATGGTATGGATGCTGGATCACCCACCACCGCGTCAAACATACGTTATCTCCAGCGATTAGGCCCGAAACGTAACGGCCTGGTGATTGGCTTACAGGATCTGTCTACACTGGACTGTTCCGCATCCACCTGTTGCAGGCCATCGGTTACTTTACTGAAGGTTCGTTCGTCCCTTCCGACAATAGGATATTTCCTATCCCGACTAGGCATCACCTTCGTGGACTGTTCGCGGATGTCGACCGAAATGAATGGTCGCTTACTCCAGGTTCGTCTGGAGTACCCTTGCTCCTGCCTTCTCTCCCGCGAGTAAGGACAGTGAGCCTGTCGGCGTATCGAGTCACCCGACGATCCCGTCGTGCCAGATGTGACATCGCCTGTCCGACCTCGATTCCCAGTGTGCTTACCACCATGGGCCTCTACCCGACGGAGCCCGTTCGCCCTATCTACGGTTGAACGCTCAGGAGACCGCAGACCCTCCCCACAGGATGTACTGCGTAGGACTGAGTCTTCCTCGCCCTCGTCTGGACCCAGAACCGAATCTAGCGCGATGGTAGTCGCACTACTTTGTGGAGAAACTACCTCGGACCTCTCCAAATTCTGAAGGAGAGTACAATGGAACTTACGCAATTCCCCGCGGACCTTCACCTCATACGTGGATCGGGACATTATCCGCTCCACAGGAAAAGGGCCCTGCCATCCGAGTTCGAATTCCGCCCCCTCGATTGGGAGAAGCGCGAGAACCCTATCTCCAATCTGCAGAGATAAACCGTTTCGGGTCTTGTGCTTTGGTGCTGCCAGACAACACGTTGGGCACGACCGGATATATCTCCGCACGTCGCCTGTCATTCCAGGCCAGTGGTAGTGACTGGAAAGACACTGGACTGTTGTCCCCACATCCTTATGTCCGGTTAAGGATAAGGTATGCACTCTATGTATCAAGCGGGATCTCATGTCAGTAGGGACTACCATCTGACCGTACTGGCTATCCCCTTGCCCGGCTCTACGATAAAGCAACCGGTTTTCTACATAGAACTGACCCGGAGTTGGCGGGACAGGACTTTGGGACACCTCCAGTAAGTAAGGACGCAAAGCCTGGTCCCTACTTTGAGCACTGCTCACTAACCTCGCAAGAGAATGGTCTATTTCCTTACCACACTGCCTTTTTCCATCCTTAGCCCTGGCCTGCCTAGCGCTCACTAGACAATGTTCCCTGGGGTCCCCCAGGAATACATGCGGACGACCGAGGATCAAAGGGTAAATAGGATCAGGCAGCACAGCCGCCTGGATGCTACCCGTAACGTACCTGCACCGAATGTCAATCCGAGCAATCGGCAAGTCCATAGCTACGGAGCTCCTCATGGCCAGCTGAAATTCTCTTGTCTCGCCGGTGAGCTGCCCTGGGCTCACAAGGTGGGATGAGATTACAGCTTCAAACTGCAATCCTGTATCGTATAGACATTCCACCTGCTTCCCATTCACCTCTATCGTTTCGATCGCAGGTGATTTCTCAGACTTTGGTTTCTCCCGACCCTTAGGTGTGGTCTCGCTAGGTCTACCTCTAGTAGAGGCGAGACACGCAAAGTGCAAGTCCTTTGGCTTCCTCAGACAATCTACAGTATTATGGGAAGGAGACTTACAGTGCTTACACCACCTCTTACTCCACTTCCGTTTTGGGGAGGCGGGAGGGCTTTGCTTATCGGGTTTCTTACCAGAGTCTTTTACCACAGGATCTGCTACATTGGATGATTCTTTGGGACCTTTGGTCTTGGGCTTCTGATCAAGCCCCTTCTGCCTTTTCTGTGAATCAGTCTGACTGGAATCCCCAGTCTCACCATAGACTTCCACATACCTTTCAGCTAACTTATTTACTATGTCTAGCCTTTCCGCCCCATTTTCCCCTAAGAAATTCCTTAAAGGCTTGGACATCTGCATTTTCATTTGATCCACCACCATCAACTCTCTCAGACTCTCATAATCCTCTTTGAAATTGGCCAATGCCATCCACTTCAACAGGTATGAGTTCAACCTCACACTATAGGCCGAGAACATCTCACCTGGTTCTCTCTTGGAAGTTCTAAACCTCCGCCTGTAAGCATGGGCTGTCATTTCGAATCTTTTCAAAAGAGCCGATTTCAGGGTTGGATAATCATTTTCCATCCCTGGGGGAAGACGCGCATACACTTCGTACGCGGTGCCACGGAGTCCTTGTGAAAGCTTAAGATTCCAACGCTCTGGCTCTAAACCCATAGCTTTACACATTGCCTCGAACTTCTCTAAGAATTGATCTATCTTCTCTTGGTCCGGTTCAAATGGTGGAAACGGCCATTTCATAGCATGGTAAGCTGGTCTGCTGGCTACTGATGAGCTAGGTAAAGCTACTCCACCTACTGCTCCCTCAGACTCACCAACCGATTTAGCCTCTACCTCAAGTTGCTTCATACGGAACTCATGTTCCATTTCCAACTTCCTAGCATCTAATTTCTTAGACTCTAGGTCAGCTGCCAGTTTTTGTGCCTGTTGGTCTGCCACCAACTTTTGCTCTTCAAGTGCTACCTTTCGAGCTTCCAGCTCAATTTCTGACTTTCTTCTGTCCCTCTCTTCTGCTCTGAAGTCTCTCTCTACTTCCAGTACATAGGCTTTAAACTCCTCACCTTCCAATCCCATCTCAGTTGCAGATGCCCGCACCTTAGCTAAATCTAAAGTACGAGTAGCCATGCTTAGTGTAACTTAGTATCAGTATAGATATGCAATACCCAATCACAATGCTAACTGTACTCCAACCAACACTGTAACTATGTATCTATACTAACTTAACTAAATGTCCGTCCACGTCGAAGAGAAAGGTTTCAGTAGCCCTACTCGTCAAGTAGATAATAGGTATAGGACCGATGACACTATAACCTATTCCTACGAGATGTCAGAACAAAGAGAAGATCCCGGACGGGCCCCCACTCTATCTTGTGACAAGACCGCCGGGGCTTGGACTGGTTTGCCACGATAGATACTATCCCCTGCCTTTGCTCCAACCACCTCAATAGCACTCTACATCTACCAGGCCCCACACAAGCCGGGACAGCTTAACCTTCCCTCCCTCACCTAGGGTTCCAAACCCCAAGGGGCCTCGGACCAGACACCAGTCATATCACTGCACAAAGTCATAGCTAAGAGAACAAAAATTTAATTCTGAACTACGTCAACCACAACACAGAGAAGGATGGCTGAAAGCCAGACTAGAAGAACTATGTACAAGATCAAAGACGCAGATGAGTATTCATCATGGAGGCGGACGATAGCTCGTGCGGTTGTCCAGTCGTGGTAGCGACTCACCCAGGCTCCTCCAGTGGACTGGAACTCCAAGGTCTGCTGCCTCTCCAAAGTTCCCTCTTCACACAGAGAACCAAGCAAGGGCTGATCAAGCGCAGTACCCCTGCCTGACTGACACTGCACTGCTGAACAAGGATCCTTCCTTGCTGTCGTACTATTTCCCTCGTCCCACTCCTGATGAAGTCTGGGCCGACCCTAGAACATTAGCGGTCTCTCACTTGCAGAAAAAATACATGTAGCACCGTCACAAAATACACAAGAGCCAGGTCAATCTTCTATCTCATCAGTGACCCACACACTGATATGTCACTTACATAATAAGCGGTTGCTCCACACGAACACACAATGTCACTGGTAAAGTCTATCAGGTGACTAAACACTTCACCTTAGTTCCATGTCCTTGGACAATAGATCTTCACACAGTATTATGTACCTACCCTGATCCATGGGTAGTAATCACAACCTAGCACACACTGTCAACAGTTCATCACGTTGGCATGAGGTAGCTCCCTACCTTCACAAACATTGTCAACAGTTCATAACGTTGGCCTGAGGTAGCTCCCTACCTTAACAAACCATGTCACTCAGGTGTTTCCACCAATGTTGTAATCAATGTCCTAGTTCACTGGACCACATGTTGGCTTCATAAAGGTAACCAATGTAAAAACACTATTTAAACATCAACTGATACATGGTGTCCCATAACCCAGCCGGGCCAGAAGCATATAACACAGGTCATGGCGACCGGTAACAATGATCACTCTGCACAACTTGAAAGGTCACTACCTTGCAATTACCAAGGTTTACACAGAGACTGAATGTCACCAGTGCTTCACTGGCTTGAATCACCAGACGTTTCAGTGTTGGATCCTCTCAGGATCGGATGACACTCGTCGGACTCTTGACGGAGGTCCAAACCTAGACCTACCGACTTATTCAGCACTCAGCTCCTTCCAACATTGATCTTGCAGAATCAGACAACCACTCCCAGTATGGCCTCAATCAACTTCTGGATAGGCACTGGAATGAGTGGGCCCATAGAGCTCATGGTGCAGCTCTTGAATCTTCTACTGTATAGTAATAACAGATCCTGAAACACGGAGAGGTTGGTGTGAGTACTCAACTACAACAAAGACTACCAGCATCTCCACCCTGTCACCTGCCTCTCAGACATTCCTCATGTCTACCAACATGAGTATGAAATCATCACATCATAGCACTACCTAGTCACTATAATATATAGGCATAATGATGGTAGAAAAAGCAATAGCACACCTGTTCAGTCAAGTAACACTTCTGGGCTACATATAACCCCTAGCACCAGAGTCGACTGTATGACTCTGTCAAGCATCCTTCGCCTGGTGCCAGTCCAATCCGGTTTCATCTCCCATCATCAATCAACATATACACTTACTTTCCTTTCAGTGTAGGGATTACTGTATCGAGAAGGTGTCCAGCCGGACATCTCCTTCCTGACAGACTCATCAATTCATCAATCCCTTAACCCATGGACTGATGAATTACTCACATTAATAACTATATGTCCATAATGAATTATACTCCTGATAATTCCCTACTATAGCATTAACTAAGGAGAACTCATGACTTGTTACACTTAAATAACAAAACCATATCACAGCCATAGTGTCAGGTCTGGGATCCCTGCCCCAGATCCTGAGTTGCCCTTGTATTCACTGACTATCTTTCAGGTCAGTCATACCTGTGCCGGTCGAGCACAGTTGTGGTGGCCATCCACCACTACACTTTCCCACAGCTACTGTGGGTCTCGTGTACCTTGTCCCGTGACGACTTAAGTCACGTCATCCAATGTAGCAAACCTCTAGACTCCACTACCAAACTCTGACTCCGCCTTTTTTAGGGGGGGATTATTCCTCTCATATACTCCTACTTCACGGCAGTACTCCAAGTACTCCATGAACCGAGTCAGGGTTCCAGAAGAGTAGAATATTAGAGACAGAAACGGTTAGGTTCAAACCTCGATCTATCTAGACACCTCGGCCTCGAATTACGGAGTGCCGCATCACCCTCGATCGGGTATGTTCACTCATCGGATATGCACGATTGCATTGGGTCGGACCTAGTACCGATCGGATTGGGGTACCGGCCTACCTCCCGCTGCCTAGACAAACGTAAGATGGAACACGCACGGTCATCCTAGCGGACGGACATGACAACAAGCAGTAACAATAGTATCATGAATACTTCTTATCAACTGTTATCCTACCGATGCAACACCATTCGGCTTACGCGGAATAACACTGCTATCTGCACACAGCAAATACACCACTGCTGATTTCACCTTGATTCCTCGAAAAATCACCATCATTGATAGAACAATTACGTTACCATTCTAATGTCACGAAGCACATTACACATCTCTAATAATAAGCTCTACCTTATCAGTTACAGCGTCTAGCATGTGGATGTCATGACGGACAAACTGTCGCCTTGCCTGCGTAATGAATAAACCAAACCCGTAACTGCTACACACTGTAACGCACATCGTTCGGCCTATTTTATTTACACACCACTCGCGGTGGAACACGGCTTGTTCCGTCAGGTAACCCATTACATTGCTGATCGATAAAGCCTACTTAAAAATGCAACCGCCAACTGTAACGGATAACTCTACGCGACAACTCAATTTTGCGATGGCAATTAATTCATTCTTGGAATCAGCACGGCATCACGACAACAATTAAATAATAGAATAAGTACTCAACTAACCTGTGATTGAAGAATCACAACCTTGACTGTAGATGTCCGCACTGGCCGCGAATATTGACATCACAATTATAACAGCCTCTTGGCTGCGATCTGTCTACGCTGAGGTTTGGTGGGTGACTGCTCACGACAAAGTCAGTGCGCCTTCCCCTCGCCTACACGGGCCGCGTGACTTTCATGATACATGAAGAAAACCAGAGTCACGATAAGTTTCCCCACCCCGTGCTGCATGAAGCACTAGTGAACTTAGAGATCAAAACCACGTACGCACTTGGGGGAACATTCTAGATTTTCCATAAATAACTAGAATAGCTCCGCCCCCGCACTATTTTTCGATGGGGAATCCCCTATTAATTGATATTAATTCAAGGGAGACCAACGCATCGCACTCCCTTCAAAGGGCTATTATGCAGAGATCTTACGATATTTATCCGTTTCGTCACATAGGCCCCCACTTAAGATGGTCGACCCGGTCGAACTCACTAGACAAAGATCAATCTGAACTCTGAACCTCTACTCTATCAAGATTGGATTCCCAGGAAAAGACGTTCCATAACATTCACTTTCCCTGCGGAGATCCACCAGAATGGTATGGATGCTGGATCACCCACCACCGCGTCAAACATACGTTATCTCCAGCGATTAGGCCCGAAACGTAACGGCCTGGTGATTGGCTTACAGGATCTGTCTACACTGGACTGTTCCGCATCCACCTGTTGCAGGCCATCGGTTACTTTACTGAAGGTTCGTTCGTCCCTTCCGACAATAGGATATTTCCTATCCCGACTAGGCATCACCTTCGTGGACTGTTCGCGGATGTCGACCGAAATGAATGGTCGCTTACTCCAGGTTCGTCTGGAGTACCCTTGCTCCTGCCTTCTCTCCCGCGAGTAAGGACAGTGAGCCTGTCGGCGTATCGAGTCACCCGACGATCCCGTCGTGCCAGATGTGACATCGCCTGTCCGACCTCGATTCCCAGTGTGCTTACCACCATGGGCCTCTACCCGACGGAGCCCGTTCGCCCTATCTACGGTTGAACGCTCAGGAGACCGCAGACCCTCCCCACAGGATGTACTGCGTAGGACTGAGTCTTCCTCGCCCTCGTCTGGACCCAGAACCGAATCTAGCGCGATGGTAGTCGCACTACTTTGTGGAGAAACTACCTCGGACCTCTCCAAATTCTGAAGGAGAGTACAATGGAACTTACGCAATTCCCCGCGGACCTTCACCTCATACGTGGATCGGGACATTATCCGCTCCACAGGAAAAGGGCCCTGCCATCCGAGTTCGAATTCCGCCCCCTCGATTGGGAGAAGCGCGAGAACCCTATCTCCAATCTGCAGAGATAAACCGTTTCGGGTCTTGTGCTTTGGTGCTGCCAGACAACACGTTGGGCACGACCGGATATATCTCCGCACGTCGCCTGTCATTCCAGGCCAGTGGTAGTGGCTGGAAAGACACTGGACTGTTGTCCCCACATCCTTATGTCCGGTTAAGGATAAGGTATGCACTCTATGTATCAAGCGGGATCTCATGTCAGTAGGGACTACCATCTGACCGTACTGGCTATCCCCTTGCCCGGCTCTACGATAAAGCAACCGGTTTTCTACATAGAACTGACCCGGAGTTGGCGGGACAGGACTTTGGGACACCTCCAGTAAGTAAGGACGCAAAGCCTGGTCCCTACTTTGAGCACTGCTCACTAACCTCGCAAGAGAATGGTCTATTTCCTTACCACACTGCCTTTTTCCATCCTTAGCCCTGGCCTGCCTAGCGCTCACTAGACAATGTTCCCTGGGGTCCCCCAGGAATACATGCGGACGACCGAGGATCAAAGGGTAAATAGGATCAGGCAGCACAGCCGCCTGGATGCTACCCGTAACGTACCTGCACCGAATGTCAATCCGAGCAATCGGCAAGTCCATAGCTACGGAGCTCCTCATGGCCAGCTGAAATTCTCTTGTCTCGCCGGTGAGCTGCCCTGGGCTCACAAGGTGGGATGAGATTACAGCTTCAAACTGCAATCCTGTATCGTATAGACATTCCACCTGCTTCCCATTCACCTCTATCGTTTCGATCGCAGGTGATTTCTCAGACTTTGGTTTCTCCCGACCCTTAGGTGTGGTCTCGCTAGGTCTACCTCTAGTAGAGGCGAGACACGCAAAGTGCAAGTCCTTTGGCTTCCTCAGACAATCTACAGTATTATGGGAAGGAGACTTACAGTGCTTACACCACCTCTTACTCCACTTCCGTTTTGGGGAGGCGGGAGGGCTTTGCTTATCGGGTTTCTTACCAGAGTCTTTTACCACAGGATCTGCTACATTGGATGATTCTTTGGGACCTTTGGTCTTGGGCTTCTGATCAAGCCCCTTCTGCCTTTTCTGTGAATCAGTCTGACTGGAATCCCCAGTCTCACCATAGACTTCCACATACCTTTCAGCTAACTTATTTACTATGTCTAGCCTTTCCGCCCCATTTTCCCCTAAGAAATTCCTTAAAGGCTTGGACATCTGCATTTTCATTTGATCCACCACCATCAACTCTCTCAGACTCTCATAATCCTCTTTGAAATTGGCCAATGCCATCCACTTCAACAGGTATGAGTTCAACCTCACACTATAGGCCGAGAACATCTCACCTGGTTCTCTCTTGGAAGTTCTAAACCTCCGCCTGTAAGCATGGGCTGTCATTTCGAATCTTTTCAAAAGAGCCGATTTCAGGGTTGGATAATCATTTTCCATCCCTGGGGGAAGACGCGCATACACTTCGTACGCGGTGCCACGGAGTCCTTGTGAAAGCTTAAGATTCCAACGCTCTGGCTCTAAACCCATAGCTTTACACATTGCCTCGAACTTCTCTAAGAATTGATCTATCTTCTCTTGGTCCGGTTCAAATGGTGGAAACGGCCATTTCATAGCATGGTAAGCTGGTCTGCTGGCTACTGATGAGCTAGGTAAAGCTACTCCACCTACTGCTCCCTCAGACTCACCAACCGATTTAGCCTCTACCTCAAGTTGCTTCATACGGAACTCATGTTCCATTTCCAACTTCCTAGCATCTAATTTCTTAGACTCTAGGTCAGCTGCCAGTTTTTGTGCCTGTTGGTCTGCCACCAACTTTTGCTCTTCAAGTGCTACCTTTCGAGCTTCCAGCTCAATTTCTGACTTTCTTCTGTCCCTCTCTTCTGCTCTGAAGTCTCTCTCTACTTCCAGTACATAGGCTTTAAACTCCTCACCTTCCAATCCCATCTCAGTTGCAGATGCCCGCACCTTAGCTAAATCTAAAGTACGAGTAGCCATGCTTAGTGTAACTTAGTATCAGTATAGATATGCAATACCCAATCACAATGCTAACTGTACTCCAACCAACACTGTAACTATGTATCTATACTAACTTAACTAAATGTCCGTCCACGTCGAAGAGAAAGGTTTCAGTAGCCCTACTCGTCAAGTAGATAATAGGTATAGGACCGATGACACTATAACCTATTCCTACGAGATGTCAGAACAAAGAGAAGATCCCGGACGGGCCCCCACTCTATCTTGTGACAAGACCGCCGGGGCTTGGACTGGTTTGCCACGATAGATACTATCCCCTGCCTTTGCTCCAACCACCTCAATAGCACTCTACATCTACCAGGCCCCACACAAGCCGGGACAGCTTAACCTTCCCTCCCTCACCTAGGGTTCCAAACCTCAAGGGGCCTCGGACCAGACACCAGTCATATCACTGCACAAAGTCATAGCTAAGAGAACAAAAATTTAATTCTGAACTACGTCAACCACAACACAGAGAAGGATGGCTGAAAGCCAGACTAGAAGAACTATGTACAAGATCAAAGACGCAGATGAGTATTCATCATGGAGGCGGACGATAGCTCGTGCGGTTGTCCAGTCGTGGTAGCGACTCACCCAGGCTCCTCCAGTGGACTGGAACTCCAAGGTCTGCTGCCTCTCCAAAGTTCCCTCTTCACACAGAGAACCAAGCAAGGGCTGATCAAGCGCAGTACCCCTGCCTGACTGACACTGCACTGCTGAACAAGGATCCTTCCTTGCTGTCGTACTATTTCCCTCGTCCCACTCCTGATGAAGTCTGGGCCGACCCTAGAACATTAGCGGTCTCTCACTTGCAGAAAAAATACATGTAGCACCGTCACAAAATACACAAGAGCCAGGTCAATCTTCTATCTCATCAGTGACCCACACACTGATATGTCACTTACATAATAAGCGGTTGCTCCACACGAACACACAATGTCACTGGTAAAGTCTATCAGGTGACTAAACACTTCACCTTAGTTCCATGTCCTTGGACAATAGATCTTCACACAGTATTATGTACCTACCCTGATCCATGGGTAGTAATCACAACCTAGCACACACTGTCAACAGTTCATCACGTTGGCATGAGGTAGCTCCCTACCTTCACAAACATTGTCAACAGTTCATAACGTTGGCCTGAGGTAGCTCCCTACCTTAACAAACCATGTCACTCAGGTGTTTCCACCAATGTTGTAATCAATGTCCTAGTTCACTGGACCACATGTTGGCTTCATAAAGGTAACCAATGTAAAAACACTATTTAAGCATCAACTGATACATGGTGTCCCATAACCCAGCCGGGCCAGAAGCATATAACACAGGTCATGGCGACCGGTAACAATGATCACTCTGCACAACTTGAAAGGTCACTACCTTGCAATTACCAAGGTTTACACAGAGACTGAATGTCACCAGTGCTTCACTGGCTTGAATCACCAGACGTTTCAGTGTTGGATCCTCTCAGGATCGGATGACACTCGTCGGACTCTTGACGGAGGTCCAAACCTAGACCTACCGACTTATTCAGCACTCAGCTCCTTCCAACATTGATCTTGCAGAATCAGACAACCACTCCCAGTATGGCCTCAATCAACTTCTGGATAGGCACTGGAATGAGTGGGCCCATAGAGCTCATGGTGCAGCTCTTGAATCTTCTACTGTATAGTAATAACAGATCCTGAAACACGGAGAGGTTGGTGTGAGTACTCAACTACAACAAAGACTACCAGCATCTCCACCCTGTCACCTGCCTCTCAGACATTCCTCATGTCTACCAACATGAGTATGAAATCATCACATCATAGCACTACCTAGTCACTATAATATATAGGCATAATGATGGTAGAAAAAGCAATAGCACACCTGTTCAGTCAAGTAACACTTCTGGGCTACATATAACCCCTAGCACCAGAGTCGACTGTATGACTCTGTCAAGCATCCTTCGCCTGGTGCCAGTCCAATCCGGTTTCATCTCCCATCATCAATCAACATATACACTTACTTTCCTTTCAGTGTAGGGATTACTGTATCGAGAAGGTGTCCAGCCGGACATCTCCTTCCTGACAGACTCATCAATTCATCAATCCCTTAACCCATGGACTGATGAATTACTCACATTAATAACTATATGTCCATAATGAATTATACTCCTGATAATTCCCTACTATAGCATTAACTAAGGAGAACTCATGACTTGTTACACTTAAATAACAAAACCATATCACAGCCATAGTGTCAGGTCTGGGATCCCTGCCCCAGATCCTGAGTTGCCCTTGTATTCACTGACTATCTTTCAGGTCAGTCATACCTGTGCCGGTCGAGCACAGTTGTGGTGGCCATCCACCACTACACTTTCCCACAGCTACTGTGGGTCTCGTGTACCTTGTCCCGTGACGACTTAAGTCACGTCATCCAATGTAGCAAACCTCTAGACTCCACTACCAAACTCTGACTCCGCCTTTTTTAGGGGGGGGGGGGATTATTCCTCTCATATACTCCTACTTCACGGCAGTACTCCAAGTACTCCATGAACCGAGTCAGGGTTCCAGAAGAGTAGAATATTAGAGACAGAAACGGTTAGGTTCAAACCTCGATCTATCTAGACACCTCGGCCTCGAATTACGGAGTGCCGCATCACCCTCGATCGGGTATGTTCACTCATCGGATATGCACGATTGCATTGGGTCGGACCTAGTACCGATCGGATTGGGGTACCGGCCTACCTCCCGCTGCCTAGACAAACGTAAGATGGAACACGCACGGTCATCCTAGCGGACGGACATGACAACAAGCAGTAACAATAGTATCATGAATACTTCTTATCAACTGTTATCCTACCGATGCAACACCATTCGGCTTACGCGGAATAACACTGCTATCTGCACACAGCAAATACACCACTGCTGATTTCACCTTGATTCCTCGAAAAATCACCATCATTGATAGAACAATTACGTTACCATTCTAATGTCACGAAGCACATTACACATCTCTAATAATAAGCTCTACCTTATCAGTTACAGCGTCTAGCATGTGGATGTCATGACGGACAAACTGTCGCCTTGCCTGCGTAATGAATAAACCAAACCCGTAACTGCTACACACTGTAACGCACATCGTTCGGCCTATTTTATTTACACACCACTCGCGGTGGAACACGGCTTGTTCCGTCAGGTAACCCATTACATTGCTGATCGATAAAGCCTACTTAAAAATGCAACCGCCAACTGTAACGGATAACTCTACGCGACAACTCAATTTTGCGATGGCAATTAATTCATTCTTGGAATCAGCACGGCATCACGACAACAATTAAATAATAGAATAAGTACTCAACTAACCTGTGATTGAAGAATCACAACCTTGACTGTAGATGTCCGCACTGGCCGCGAATATTGACATCACAATTATAACAGCCTCTTGGCTGCGATCTGTCTACGCTGAGGTTTGGTGGGCGACTGCTCACGACAAAGTCAGTGCGCCTTCCCCTCGCCTACACGGGCCGCGTGACTTTCATGATACATGAAGAAAACCAGAGTCACGATAAGTTTCCCCACCCCGTGCTGCATGAAGCACTAGTGAACTTAGAGATCAAAACCACGTACGCACTTGGGGGAACATTCTAGATTTTCCATAAATAACTAGAATAGCTCCGCCCCCGCACTATTTTTCGATGGGGAATCCCCTATTAATTGATATTAATTCAAGGGAGACCAACGCATCGCACTCCCTTCAAAGGGCTATTATGCAGAGATCTTACGATATTTATCCGTTTCGTCACAGTGCCCAATTCTTAACCCTTTGAAAATAAAGTTTGTTCGTTCGTTCGTTCGTTCATCTCATCATGTTCCTCTTGTACCTTGCGGTGTCGAGGTGAAGTATAAACATCGTGAGAGTGCCCGATTATGGGCTTCATATATCGATATTCCCATGGACTCTGCTATTCCCTCCGTCCAACGTTTACGTGGTCGGTCTCTTCCTCTGTTTCCATCTGGTCTGTACATCATTGCTTGTTGTGGTATGCTGTTGACTGGTAACCTACTTGCATGGCCAAACCATTTAACTTGCTGCTTTCTAATAAAATATAGTGCTGCTTTAACCCCCACTTTAGTCCTGATTTCTTCATTTCTGATCTTATCTCTTCTTGATACGTTGTGTATTCTTCTCAGGAACCTCATTTCTGTTGTTGTGATTTTCTTTTCTCTTTTTCTGTCATTGTCCAGGTTTGGCATTGGTAGCATAGAGTTCGTCAGGGGTTCCGGTTTCAAGATGGTGACGGACGGTGGGTTGTTTTGTGATCGTTAACTTTATCGCGTAGGAGATGGATTTATTCATCTCTTGCGTGTAATTTGTGTGCCAGGGTGTAAAACCAGGAGTTTCTACTCAAGATCTACGCGGATGCTACGGAGTTTCGTGCATCGATCGAAGCAATCCTTGAGTGAATTTTTCGCAGCGTGTATGGTTTCTGTTGTTTTCGTTTTTTCAATATGGCGGAACAACGTGTGTTCTCCGAGCGTTCAGCAGTCAACCTAACGAGGCGGCGTGGGCATCGGGCAGGCAGAAAGCGACAAGGTAAGCGTGGTGGTTTAAGACGTTTTAGGCTCAAGTGTCACCGTCTAGGACTCAGGAATATCCGTATTCTGTATTGGAACTGCGCCAGCGTAAAACAACGGGGCTCTATTCTAGAAACCCTGGTTTACAGGAATGACATTGTAGCGCTCCAGCAGACGAGACTGGGCGATCAGCTACTCCGAATTTCCGGCTTCAAATGTTTCTACAACAGACGGCATCTGGGAATGGCGATTCTCATTCGCGACAGCATGGTGGCGTCAGAGCTAGACATGTCCTGTTGGGACAGTGACGATATACAAATACAGGCGTTAAGAGTTCAATCCAGTCTACCATTCGTGATGGTTAATGTTTATGCTCGCAACGCGAGTATGGATTCCCAGAAGTGGCAGTGCTTAAGTGACATATTAGGTCACGAGAGAAATGTTATTTTCTGTGGCGATTTCAATGCTAAAGGCAGATCATAGGGAAACATTTCCTCCAACACACAGAGGGGGGGGGGGGGCCTCGAGACTGCACTTGAAACCATTGATCTGGTTTGTATCAACAGTGGCTATCTCACCAGGACAGCAAGCCGTTCAGGCGATGAGGACCGTGCTATTGATCTGGCGCTGGTTTCACCTTCACTCACTACAGTGTGTAGATGGGGTGTCCTAGGACACCACGGCAGCGACCACCACACTTGCAGCATATTGGTGGAGAAAGGCAGAACCAGGCAGCACAAGCTAAAGGTAAAGACTTTCCAGTATGACAGTACAGGGCAAGATGTGGTGAGTAAAATAAGACGTGACAAGCGCAGAAAGCTTCAGGGCAGGAAAAAAGCTGGCAGCAGCCACCTTGGTGGAATTTCGAGGTGGAGAAGGCTTGGGTGGATAAGCGTAGTGCTGTAAGGAGATGACAAAATGCCAAGAAGAACATAGCTGGTCATCCTAGTCCCTGCATGCACTTAGAAAGACAGATGCACACAAAAGTAAGCTATTTCAAAAAATTGGTCAAGGTGGTTAAAAGCGAAAAATGGGCAGAGGGGTGTCAAAGAGTAAGCACAGACAAGTCACTAAAATTGTTCTGGCGACTACATAAAAAAAGCATGAGTAGTGTAGTCAAGAATAAGAGCATTTCTGACTTCCAAGGTGCTGACCTCATCTGGCAGAGGACAAGGGCAAAGCCCTCTTTGAACGCTATCTAGAGCAGAGCAACCAGACAGACATGGGAGGCCGAAATCTGGCCAAGGAAGTCACCTCAGACAGGTGCAAGGCCCAAAACACTTCGGATGAAGACACAGCGACTGTGAAAGAAATCAAGGCTGTGCTTCGACGATCAAAAACAGCGCTCCAGTGCCTGATGGCATAAGATACGACGACATCAATAGGTGTACCGACAACGAGCTAGAGAAACTAGCAGACATGTACAACAACAGTATAGTGAGTGCTAGCATCAAGGAGGAGTGGTTACACAGCTATCTGATTCCCTTGCCGAAGCCTGACAAAGACCACACAAAAATTCAGGGATATCGAATTATAACCATGCAGACTATAAGACGCAAACTGCTGGAGAAGGTAATTGCAAGGAAAATATCAAGCCAGCTAGAGAGGCACGGTGTTTTCCCACCTACCCTGGGTGGGTACCGTCCAAAAAGAGAAACCTGGACCAATGCAGCAGTTTCTGCCCATGATGTCTATGAAGGTTTCCACTCAGGCACTGAAACCTTTGCTGCAGCGATTGATCTTGAGGACGCGTACAACAGAGTACCATTGAGTTTTTTAATGCTTCAGCTTCTTGAACTCAAAATAAGTCCATTCCTCCTTAGTTGGATCGCTGCAGCCCTCTTCCAAAGGAAAGCAGTGTTTAGATGTGGAAGTTTAACGTCGGAACCAACAACAATATATCCTGGCCTACCACAGGGATCACCATTATCTCCGGTACTGTTCAACGCCTACACAGTGAGAATCATCAGAAAGAAGATCACTGGATCTGGCAGGACATTGTTATATGCCGATGATGTTTTAGTGTATCGTCAGGGTAAGGATAGAGAGCAGGTTGCTGTGGAACTACAAACCGAACTCAATCGCATTAGTACTTGGTGTGATGAAGCTGGGGCAATGGTCAACCCAACAAAGGCAACAGTGACTTGGTTCTCGTTGAATAATCATATTGTCAACACTCCAACACCAGCTGTGTTCAGAGACGGTGGAAAGAACGCAGGCAATGAATTACCTGGGGATACGGTTTAATCGAAGCCTTGCTTATAATGAGCACATAGACCAGGTGATGACAAAGGCCAAGCGGGGTTTGTCTGCGATGCGGGTAATGGCGGCAGAATACTGTGAGCAGCGCCATCTATGTCTTCTATACGAGGGGCTGGTCATGTCTGTTTTTGAGTATGCAATGGCAATCCTGACTCTCAGCCGTAATGAATTGGCAACAAATAGGTATATTAACTCCTGCGAGAAGAAACGTACTAAACATCAACAACGTTGCACATACCTTACAAGGAGATCCATCGTATCGCGAAATACAGGTGAAAATCCGAAATCAGAAGCACTCAATAAATATATAAAATGAATAATAAAATAAAATAAACTACATACAAACGCGTACAATACGACACACAGGACTACCGACGTATCGATTCTCAGAATCATTGTCAAGGACATCACAGATAGCTAACACAATGAAATACAGCAAATAAAGAAAAAAAAACACGAACTATCCCTATGCCATGTGGGACAGAAAAGGTGGCTTGGCCAGCTGCGAAGGCGCTCGTTGGCTGCAGAGTTAAAATTGGGTTGCCAGATGGGATTTAAGTAGCCAAAAATATGTGAACAGTCTGCTATGAAAATATAAGGGTGTGTGGACAGTTAGGTATAGATATTGGGGGGGGGGGGGGACAGAATAGTAATATATAGTGTAAACAATTGGGGAAGATGCCACAGTTATACCGTAGCGTCCACAACAGTATTGATACCTGCTGGATGGATGCATCCCAGATTGTTGATTAGCTGGCATTCAATTTTGAGCCTGACGGAGCTATTGGGGTAGCAGGGTTTTAATGCGGTGACACATACATCGTCGACTCCATTATGGTTGGAGGAATTGAAATGGTTGGGGACAGGTTTGTCAGCGCCCTGATTGATGTCTCTGGGGTGTTCTCTAAAACGGTCAGCAAGACGTCTGCCCGTTTGGCCAATGTATTTCATGTCACATCGTTTGCAGATGATGACATAAATCAGATTGCGGGATGTACAAGTGAAAGAATCTTTCAAAGTGAAGGTATTTACTTCTCGGTCTTCCCCTTGGTCTGTTCCCTTCGATCTTGCCAGTTGTCACCAAGTTCTCCAATTCATTTCTTCTCATAATATGTCCAAAAAAATTTGACTGTCTACGTCCAATTTCTCTAATCAATGTACGATTTTCATTTGTCTCCTGTAGTACTTGGTCATTTGGTTTTTCTGTCTGTCCATCGTATTCTTTGCATTTTCCTCAGAAACCACATTTCTGCAGCCATCAGATGTTTTTCAGCTTGACTGCACATTGTCCAAGTTTCACATCCATACAAAAGAACAGGCTCTATGTATCCCCTCAACACTCTTTTTCTCGTTTCAATTGACATCTTTTTATTGATCAGTATGTTTTTCATCTTGCAAAAGGCTACTTTCGCCATGGCGATTCTTGTTCTAATCTCTAGAAGGCATCTCCAATCAGATGTTATGACTGTTCCAAGATAATTGTATCGATTCACTTGTTGAATAATATTCCCATTTACTTGTATATTACATTGTGGTATTTCGTTCTTCCTAGTGACGACCATAATTTGTGTCTTTTTACAATTTAATTCTAATCCCAGTTGTTCACTGTGTGCAACAGCCGCGTCTACTAATTGTTGCAGATCCTGCTCATTTTCTGCAATCAATGCTGTATCATCTACATATCTAATGTTATTGATGAAAAACTTCCGGTAAAATGGCGACGACGTGACGCATTTATTCTTCGGGACGCCGCTGTTTTAGTGTTTTCCTGTGGATTGTGTGGTGTTATTTCGTATTCGTTTATTGGAAGTGTTCAACAGAAGCCACGGAAGGCAGGTGGTGGATGAAATTATGAGGGCAGCCGACAGATAGTTGTTGGTTATGGACTCAAGTTTCGCGACGGTAGGCAGAAGATCTCTTTCACAAGCCAATGGCTACGGTCACCCGGCCAGTATGGTAACTGCCTAGAAGGAAAGCAACGGAAAACTACCATCTTTAAAATTGCCTAGTTCATTATGATTCGCTTAAAGACAGATCATTGCAAGACAAGGACAGAGACATTAAAATTAGCAACATGGAATGTTAGGACGTAAGAAATAAACGTTTATCATAAACAAAAACAAACACACAAAGTGGAAATAACAATGCAATCACATCACAGACATCCATGCCTACAGTGGATGGAGCTGTCATATCACAGACATCCAGGCCTATACAATGTAATGGCGCTGTCATATCACAGACATCCAGACCCACTAAATGTGATGGCGCTGTCATATCACAGACATCCAGGCCTACACAATATAATGGCGCTGTCATATCACAGACAACCCGGCCCACTAAATGAGATGGCGCTGTCATATCACTGACATCCCGGCCCACTAAATGTGATGGCGCTGTCATATCACAGACATCCAGGCCTACACAATATTGACATATGCCTGGGTCATTGACATTGAGGTGAGTGACCTGTGTAGCGGGACTAGGAGAAAAACAACCAGCCATGAGAAATAATGGTGAGGGTGAATGCAGACCCCCAGGGTGGATGGGGGGGGGGGGGGGAGACACTTGAGTTTTGTGTGAAGTCAGGAGACTGGAAAGGCAGTTAAGGCTGGGACCGACGGAGAGTCGGGTCGCTGTGGACAGTGGATATTTTGGACTCCGAGCGGATCGGTAGTCTAAGGAGAAGGAGCGGAGTTAGATATAGATCTCCGTCCTGTATTGTTCTCCGAGTTTTGAATGCAGGCCTAAAACCCAGTGGGGGTTGTATAGTTAATGGAGGCCTGAACCCAAAGTGGGTTGTATAGTTAATGGAGGCCTGAACCCAAAGTGGGTTGTATAGTAGTGGAGGCTAGACCCAGTGTGTGGGTTGTATTGTGTGAGGTCCAGCTGTGGATAGGAGCTGGATACCGGTCATGTAAATTTGAGATTAAGCAGGCCGTGAGAAGACAGTGATGTGTGCGTGTTAAGTTGTGAGGAGGATATTGATATTCTATGGATTATATTGTTTCTGGATATAGAGTTATGTTCCGTTTGTCCGTGTTCTTTCTGTATTAAAGGATTATGTGCGCCAAAGCAATCTTGTTCACTGACTGATGGATGTGTACTACTGGGGTGAGTTGCATTGTGAGACAGGTGACTAGATCTACTTACACTCCATAGTGACATACAGGAGTATCGTTACCTAGACAACGACCATATCACGCACTTATCATTAAGAACATTGTGATAAATATAATGGCGCTGTCATATCACAGACATCCCGGCCCACTAAATGTGATGGTGCTGTCACATCACAGACATCCAGGCCTACACAATGTAATGGTGCTGTCATATCACAGACATCCAGGCCCACTGAATGTGATGGTGCTGTCATATCACAGACATCCAGGCCTACACAATGTAATGGTGCTGTCATATCGCGGAACCATAACTGGACCCTACTTTGGGACAAAACGTTAATAAACAAAAAATACCTACTACCACACAACAGATCATGGCTGTAGGAACAAGTGTACCTCGTCGTATGACCAACTATGCAACCGTAACAAATATGTCTTTAATAGCCAGGTCTATCGTGGACAGTTATTATGTCTGTCCAGTGTGTCCTCTAGTCTCTGTATATTTCTTGCTTCAAGTTCTGTGAGAGCCAAACAATACATTTGTGGTTATTTATGAACTGTCTTGCCGATATCCAAGGGTTCCCCAATTGATATTCCTGAACGAATGTCCGGTATCCAAGGGTTCCACAATTGATATTCCTGAACGAGTGTCCGGTATCCAAGGGTTCCCCATGTGATATTCATGAACTAGTGTCCGGTATCCAAGGGTTCCCCATATGATATTCATGAACTAGTGTCCGGTATCCAAGGGTTCCACAATTGATATTCCTGAACGAATGTCCAGTACCCAAGGGTTCCCCATATGATATTCATGAACTAGTGTCCGGTATCCAAGGGTTCCCCATATGATATTCATGAACGAGTGTCCGATATCCAAGGGTTCCCCAATTGATATTCCTGAACGAATGTCCGGTATCCAAGGGTTCCCCAATTGATATTCCTGAACGAATGTCCGGTATCCAAGGGTTCCACAATTGATATTCCTGAACGAGTGTCCGGTATCCAAGGGTTCCACAATTGATATTCCTGAACGAATGTCCGGTATCCAAGGGTTCCCCAATTGATATTTCTTAACGAGTGCTATGGACCAATTCTGACAGGCAGTACATTAACATTGCCAGACTACAGAACCTCGTTTTACCTTCCCCTTCGTTGTTACCTTCAGTGGACTCGAGCGTAGTGCACAGTGGACTGATTGTTGCATGTGGATTAGCTTTCCCTATTACCAGTGTCCCTAGCTATCAAGCGAACCCACTCCGACTTTTGAAGTACTTGTAATTTACGTCCTCAAGTTAAGGACGAGAAGTTAACATTTTAGTCCAACTGCCAGGTGTTGGGATTGATTGAATCCGCTACCTCGGTATCGGCACACCGGAAGTTTAAGATGGAGGGCTCTTATCAATCTTGCCAAGCTGCAAGTCGCGACCATGCCGCTTTCTCGGTGGCGAGAGAGGTTGAGATGGAAGGGGGGAGGGGCGGGGTGGCACTTGAGCTTTACTCTGGGATTGCTGAAAGGGTACTCATGCACGTCGCATGGGCCATCGATTGAATCTTCTCAGCTCTGTGGGGTTCTCCATTGCCGAGATCTTCTAACGATTTATCTGTTTCACAGGAGCGCTGCCTATTCGCCTGTTCTTTCGATTTTACCATTACCCCCAACCGTTCAACTTTAAGGAGAAGGTATAGTTAGGGTCCATCACCGGCTCAGAATGATAGTCCTGTGATTAAGTCAGCCGCAAAAGCAGCTGCCCACGGTTTTACCCTCACAGACGTATTAAACCGAAAGTGATTGTTGTCCGTATGGGGCAAATGCAGTCCAGTATGACATCACATTCTCCTGTAGGTGGCAATGAATAAATCACACCAAAAAAAAATAAACGAGAAGCAGATTATGAGCTTTACTAGAACGCGATTACAAGAAACAAAATGGACATTGCAGCTAAAGCTTTCGTCAGCACAGAACAAACACACACAAAAGGACACACACCTACACACAAAAACTACATGAAAATATTAAGGTTACTTAGCTCAATACGACTTGAGCGGCTGTAAGTGGATTGAATTAACCGGATGTGTGGGGTAGGTGGTCAATTACGGATCCATCATGCCCCCCCCCCTCCCACCTATTTTTGTTTTCGGAGGATTCAACGGGCATTTATCTGTATTCTCATTGTTTGTGGCAAGGACAGTATACAACATTAGCGTTTGTCAGCCCGGTCAGCTAACATCATCTACAGCATTAGCGTTTGTCAGCCCGGTCAGCTAACATCATCTACAGCATTAGCATTTGTCAGCCCGGTCAGCTAACATCATCTACAACATTAGCGTTTGTCAGCCCGGTCAGCTAACATCATCTACAACATTAGCGTTTGTCAGCCCGGTCAGCTAACATCATCTACAACATTAGCGTTTGTCAGCCAGGTCAGCTAACATCATCTACAACATTAGCGTTTGTCAGCCCGGTCAGCTAACATCATCTACAACATTAGCGTTTGTCAGCCCGGTCAGCTGACATCATCCACATCAATCATTGTTCGTGGCAAGGACAGTATATAGCATTAGCGTTTGCCAGCTCGGTCAGGTAACGTCACTGTCAACAACCTGAATTTACACAGACATGCTGGTCACTTCATTCGTCCCTTACGATCACAAATACGTTTCGTACGAATGGTATATAATGAATCAGGATTTATTCCACATAATATACAGCTCGTTTCTCGAGCATACATAAATGGCATTCAAACACTTAAATACATTCTTTCCACACGCTACGTATAACTGCGCCCTTTCTAAACTACACAGATGGCGAGAGTAAACACACAGGTCTTGTTGCTCTAACTGTCAGGTCCGGTCTGCCTGAATTCACAGGTCTGGTTTAGCTACTCGTCCTCCCTTCTCGTGTGGTCAGCCGCACGGCATGCTGGGTCACTTGTCATGCCGCCCAGTGGTCCAGTCCTCGTTAACTTTCAGCTGTACTATTGTTCAGTCTGGTTACGGGTAGTCCCCGTGGTTAACGTACCCTGTCCTATTTCGGGAGTTAATCCCGTTATGTCCTAGTTATGTCCTAGCTATGACACGTGCGTGTCCTGTCTAGGTCCTGTCATATAACTGTTTGGAGTTCTATCTCCTTATACTGTCTTTCTCTATCTATTCTCTTGTAAAGGTCCTTATCTATGTCCTGTCTCTGTCCTTTCCTTTATTCGTCTTTGTCCTACTTCTCTCTATACATATCCAGCTCCTTAACACGCTCCCCCCCCCCCCCGTATTGCGTCACGAAATTTAGCTCATGGGTGTGACGCAATCTGTTGTCATATCTAAAAATTAGTTGGGTCTAATTTTGTCAAGTGCTGGTAGGGTTAAGTACTCATGTCTTGGGTATAATCACTAACTTATGACCGTCTGATGTCACAATGTCGTACTTATCCACTGGCTTATTAATCAGTGTTGCACAACTGTACTGTTGGCTAGAGTAAATACTCATTCACATTACATATATGAGAGCTGTAACGAACCAAAGCCATTGTCTATAAGACCTGCTTTTCAAAATGTCGATTGACCGACATCCCGCACAGATTGTCCCTTTTAAGGGACAATACATGAATATAAATTCATGCTCTCATGTAATGTTTCTCCAACTCTATTACATGTTGTGTGTGTGTGCTGATGTTCACCTCTCTAACTTCCGTTTGTGGCTAAATCTTTCAATGTGTCCTCAGAGGTTTGTAAGTGTGTTATGTCCCCTGTTCATGAGTTTCCCCCCTTCCATTTTATTGCTGTCTGCATTTTTATCTATAAGTATATCTGGTTGTTTGCGTGTTTAGTTAAATTTAATGTATGTTTAAATCGGAAACATAGGTGTATGTTTATAATTTACTGATTGATGTTTTTCAAGCGTCTCAGGTTGGTTTATGCAGTCACGAATGAATGCGTTTGCTTAATTTGTGACTGCCTTGCCGACCTGGGAAGCTTAAAGATGTTCCTATACATGTAATGTAATACTGGCAACAACACACGTAAACTGCACAAGCACATGTGTTACACACAAGACGCAGACAAATTATAAAAACTCTTGGGTGCGGCAAAAAATTTCGCACATTGTTCGCTCGCCTTATATTTAATACATTCACTCTATTCTTGCTCTCGTCTTTCTCTCGCACATTCAGTTCTCACATGTTAAAACCAATGTTATGTCATTAAAATATTATTGTAAAATATAATGGGGGAAAAAAAACTACTGGAAATTTTTTTTTTTAATACACAATAGTTCTGGCTCAGTCTACACGTTTTTGAGCCGATTAATAGTGCGATATATTCGCACTGTGTATTTTTATAAAATATTTACAAGTTGACTGGGTTGTTTGGCCTCATTCTAAGTATACTAACTACTCTATTAAATATGCTCTACTTTTGTGTACTGAGCTTTACTAACTTACGGGAGATAATTTACGTAATTAAATTAAACGGGGTGAAATGTGTTGGTTCCCTTAATCTAACTATACTTCTTGATGGTAAAAATATTTACTGATGTTATACTTTTAAACTAATCTGTGTTAACTAACTAGATTGTCCTAACTATTATCTAATTAAATATAGAATGATTGTCTCTTAGGAGACTCATAGTATGTGCTTAACATAAGGTAATTATTTAAGACTAATTATCCCTGTATGTAAATGGGAATAGGGAAATAGGTGTTATTAATCTACGAAACCTAACGTTGATATGTTCTTATAACATAACTATACATAAGAAACTACAGTACTATATGAAACTGCAATAAAAATATATATTATATATCACATTTACATACATTATACATTTATATACTATTCATAAATAATAATACATACATTTTCAATTCTTACACTAGTTAAACTAATCTGTTCCAGGTAGGGTGATGATGTCGTGCCTTTTCCTTTTTGAATATCTTCACTTAATATCATAGTTTGTATTTACATTGTCCGATATTCCACGAGATGTTCCTCTAGTGTGTAGTCACAATGTTGTATCTAATTCTGTCGAATATAACATATTGCTATTGACGTAGATAGTCACTCATATGTGTTGACAGTTTTCTTCATAGCAACACATCTGTCTGATCGAACTCTGGTACTAATGTCAGAGACGATGATGGTGTTGCGTCGTTATTCTCTGGCACTTCAGATACTTCAAAGTTAGAAGGTCTACTAAGCATGTCAGCTAGTGTATTATATTTGCCTCTAATGTGCCTGACCGAAAATGAATAATTTTGGAGTATCAGGGACCATCTGTAGATCCTGTTGTTCTTATGGACTCCTGTTTACATGACTGTGAGCGGGGAGTTGTCAGTTTCGATGACAAAGTGTGTCCCTGCCAAAAATCTATGCAGTTTACGGACACAGTACACAATAGCTAAAGCTTCCAATTCACAGATACCATACTTGGCTTCAGTCGGGGTAATCTTGCGACTTACATATATTACAGGATGTAGAATGTCGTCATATCTTTGACCCAATACGTCGGCGATGGATACTGTGCTGGCATCAGTCCTAAGAAAATATTGTAAGTTCGGGTTAGGCAAACGAAGGATTGGGACATTGCTAAAAAGATGCTTAAGTTTTGACATTGCATTCATTAAAATAGCATCTTTCACATCAATTTTGGTATTTGACTTCAATAGATTTGAAAAAAAAAACACTGGTAATTTCTGCTAAAGTGGGAATAAACTTATTATAATAGTTTACTAATCCCAGTAAACTCCTCACTTCCTTTTTAGTCACTGGCATAGTGAGGTTCAAAATTTTGGTGACAATTTTATTATCAGTTTGCAATTGGCCTTTAGATATAGTATGGCCTAGGAAGTCTACTTTCTCCAAGCCCAGCTCCACTTTGGTTGGTTTTACTGTAAGTCCAAATAGTTTTATCCTTTCGAAGACTTGTCTCAGTTTTTGTAGGTGTTTGTCACGAGCTCGCCATGAGTTAACCAGATAATAATACCGACGTTTGCTTGGCGTATATTTTCTAGGCCACAACAGTCGTACTAACAGAGTAAACACAGCTGCACAGGTTACATCGTGTCAGCCCATAAACACATTTGGTTGTGAGTGAGAAGGAAGGGATACAATGCGTTGGCAGTTTATAAACATTTAGAATCACATAGCCTTGCCCGGCTCAGTACATGGAACAGCCCTGCCTGTCAGTTATAGTTCCGGACATCAGGCGAAATGGCTGCTGGGATTGTCACCACTGAACAGAAGCTTGACAGTTTGTCAACAGTCAGAGACAAACCGGGATTGGCAGCGAGAGACAGGAAACAGTACATCTGTCAAGTCTTGTTTCCGGAACATCGAGAAGATTGACAGCGTGTTGGGAAAAACTCTTTGTTGGAACTGTACAGTAACTCTCTAGATTGTTTTGGATGTCACAACCAGTGATGACAAATCTAACATTCATGGAGCCAGGGAGGATGGATCCCTGACAGGAGATGATCTGCCACTGTGCCACCTGTGTGGGGCATAAAGGAGAACGTCACGTGGCCAACTTTGGTAGTTTGCCATATAAACCCGAGTTGGGATCAACTAGGGGGGAGTTGACCAAGAACCGTGGATTATGATGGACGTGTTTGTGGGAGAGCTCTACAGTGTTAGATTAATTTAAGATTAACTAGCATGTGCCGTTATGGCAAAGTGTAGTAGCCATCCCGGGAATGAGGCGGTTTTTACATAAGGTAGTCAATATAGTCTATTAGTTCTAATTAATATAGACTGTGGCCTTGTTAAACTATAGTGTGATGATTAGCACTGTTAGTGGAAACTAGTTAGAGTAGAATAGTGATATTAACTCTGCTAGTTAAGAATAGATTAGTGAAGTGTTGATAAGCTTTACTAGTTGAGAATTGAGTAATGAGGGATAATTGGGATCTTCCCGTAGGTGTCCCTGGTGGGCGGGGTTCCGCATTCTGTTTGCTGATTTTTCCTTTGTCATAGCCTGATTCGGCTCTAGGTGGGTAGCTAATCTGCTCTATGACTAAGTCTAGTTAGCTAAAGATCATTAAGCAAGGTGATAGGCTTACACTCAGCCGAAAGGATCAGTGACTAGTACTATCACCAGATGTGTTGTTTCTATCCTAGGTTCCCTACCAGATCCAAGGAAACTCTACAAGTTTTGGGAAAGAATTAAAAAACCCATTCTGAAGAACACCAGTTCAAGAGTCAATAAAGTTGCATACAGAAACATAACATACGCTAGAAGGAAATTGATTCATCAAAGAGAGTGGTGCATATTGATGCACCACACAGCATCATACAGTAGTAACGAACCGAGAACCGGCTAAGAGTACCTAGTGTTAGTACAGTAACAATTAACATTAGTAATTAGCACTTATGGACTGAATGGTTCGATGTGCAACGAGGATGATCTGTCGACTAACTAACTAACTAACTAACTGCGTACACACTACAAAAGACTTGTGCAGTTTGTTAAGGAACGTTAGGAACGGACATGGTGTAGAGTGCAACCGGTCCATGATTAACTGTTAATACCACCGGTGTCTATTTCGGATGTTCATGAAATTGGATTACCAGAGGTCTACAGAGGCAAAGCATTATCCGGCAAGATGGTTCCGGCAACGGGTGAGACGTACTTGTTCTGACGTAACGTGCTGTGGTCTATCTTTGCTGTGATCAGCTGACTGGGTTGCTGTCTGAGAGTCAGAGTCTACACACTTTATAGAACACGTCACACATTTTCTTCACATACACGTCTTATATACGTTACACTTTTATTTTAATAAATTACTCTTTATTAATTTCTAGAAGCAAGAGTTGTTGAGTATGTTGCGTTGGGGAAGTATGAGAAGGGGGCATAGTACGACAGTGAGAGAGTGATAGGAAAAGGTGTCCATAGGCTGATGGAGTGTGTTGGACGGAAGCTGGTGGATTCTCCAGAATATTGAGGGGGAAAAAAATAATATTATAATGTGGGTGTCGGATCTCCTCACTCCAGGGACGACACTTTAAAGGAGGACACGACAGTGTTTTGTCCAGTCTGTTGTATGTGGCCAAATGTTGTCTATCAATTTTGGTTTTATATGTATACTGTCCCTTATTGTAGTTAAATCTGTTGTTGGTTTTTGGTCGTTCTTTGTCATTGTTCTCTGTTTGATTCACTCTTGTGGTTGCGGTGAGTACGTTTTCTGTTTGATTGCTGGGTGTCTTTGCGTTGTGTTCATCTTCTGTCTGAGTACTTGGTGTGGTTGTATTGTGTTCGTCTACAGTCTGATTACTTGGTGTAGTTGCATTGTGTTCGTCTTTTGTCTGATGTTTCTGCTTAGAGGCCAATGTTGTGGCTTGGTCCTCTGCTGTCAAATGTTTACACTTTCTTTCTAATTGTTGATATAAGGTACATGGAGGAAAAAATATTTAATATCTCTAAAAAAAATTGGGCTAATCAAACTGAGCTAAGATTCTGGCTCTTGTCTTATCATAGCCTAAATGTCCAGCAAACGGCGAATCGTGTGCGATTCGTAGGACTGTTTGTCGATGTTTGACAGGTAGTACCGTTTGCTGAATTTCGTGGTTGTCTCTCTTGTAATTTCCAGTGAGAATACCATTGTGTAATTTAAAATACCATGACGCGTTTTTGGTCATTTTTGGTTTCTCGCCCACATATCTGAAATAGGGTGAGATAGATGGGTCGGCGCGTTGCGCCTCTATGAAATTTTCTTTGGTGGTGTTATTTACTGTACCACTTGGTGATATAAGCGTTTCTTTTTACAGGTCGTCTTGTTGTTTTTGTGTTTCTGACCTGGTTACCGCATTAGCCTTATTGGTTTCTCTCCAGGCTATTATTTCTTTTGCGGTACAGTTCTTTAGCTCTGGTAGGCACCCGATTATCAGATCGGTACACGGGTTGTGCAAGATGGCGCACGTAAATATGCCGGACATGAATGGGGTGTCTATACGGGCTTTTGCTAGCGGGTATTTTTCTATGTTACCCGAAATGGTACGGCACTTAACTAAATCTCCTGTATAGTCTTCTGGCTTCGCCAATTCCTTCCTAAGGCCAATTAAGGTACTTCCGCTATCGATCAATCACTGGCAGGGCTTGTTATTAACCATTCCGTCGTGGAAAACTAATTTGCCTCTGGAGGCGATTGATGCGTTGGCGTTTTCATTGGAACACGGTACTGTGTGCTCGCATTTTAGCATTCCGTCTTCATGAAATTGGTGGCATGTTACACATTTATCAAAATTTAGTACATCACTTGCAGCTACAACATTCTCTCCATATGGTAACATTTCTTCATTCTCACTCTCATGCTCGCTTCCACTCTCAGATGAAGTATCGACAAGTACAGCATTACTGGCTCTCAATCTCTGACGTCCAACACAACTGGAACTATAATGACCAAACGCCCGGCAAAAGAAGCATTTGACTGCACGTCTATACGTGTTTCTTTTGTTCTCTTGTTTCTTTATCATCATCTCCTGGTGAGATTAATATCCTGGGTTCTTATCACACATAGAAAACTAACCATGATATAAATGACAATATGGACATTGAGGTGGCTTTGTTTTTGGTTTATCTCTCATTTGAAATGATTTTTGTGGTTTACTTTTGGCAAAAGCCACTATTTCAGACACTTCTCCATATAATTTAAATATGTCCCTATTTGAGGAAAAATATGCGGACCCCCGTTTTTCTAGTTGTTCTAATGACTCGACATCAGCTTGCTGTAAAAACTTTGCAAAGGGAGTAGGTACAGTTGAGATGATTTTGTCCATTATCATCAAGTCTTTTAGCTTTTCAAAGCTTTTATTTACCTTTGCAGCGTTCAGCCACTTAATGAATAAACTTTGTACGTTAGAAACATAGTCAATGAACGTTTCATTTGGTTTGGGTTTTAGTTTAGAATACTGAATTTGGTAACCTGGGGCGTCTAGCAAAACATGTTGCATAATGCGTTGCCTGATGTAATCATAATTACTTCTAAGCTCTTGGGGGATATATTCTATCACCTTTAAGGGCTCCCCCGAGAGATTTTTCATAAAGATCATCGCCCAATGTACTCGTGGCACTTCCTGGAATTTAAGTTGGAACTCCACGTTCTCGGTCCATGCATATATAGAATCGCCTTGGCAAAAGGGTTTGACTATCCCTTTGTACTTGTTGAACTTATTCTCTTCTTCTTTACTCTTTAATTTGGTGGTAGCAATTTGTACGTGAGATTCGATCTCTAGCTCTTTCATTTTCTCTTGCGTTTGTGCCTCAATCTCAAGTTGTTTTAATTTATTTGCCTCAGTTAATTCTTTTATTTTGGTGGCGTCAGCTATTTCTTTCAATTAGGTGGCTTCACAGTTCTGCAAGGTCGTTTTGATGCTGGCGTTCATGTGCTCGTTCATCTCTTTCACTTGTTGCCTTCCTGTCTGTGTATTCTCTGTATTTATCATTTGCCCATTGCTCTAATTTATCCCCACTATATCCAAGGTCTTTACCTGCTTGTATGCACTCTCCTAATGTTGACATCTTTGTTAACACTAATACATGCAATTCAATTTTTTTTTTTAAACTGAAATTCTTCTATAATATTACTAATTATTTACAGCAATCAAAAATGAGATGCTATTGTAATGTACAATTATCAAAACTATATATGTACTTATCTGAAAACTTTCAGCTTTGGCCTACTGGGAGTTGTTTTTCTCTCTCTCAAGATGAACTGATGATCTGAATGCGTCTGAAATGCGAAATTAGTGTATTAACTTTTTGTCTGTCGTTTGTCGTTGTCAAAATGTCGTCGTGTCTTCACTGCTGTTCGACATCACCTGAAACATCTCTGTGAAACATGTTAATATTTGTTATTTATTTCACAATTGTTACACTTTTCACACGGAATCTTTCTTGCCTTTATGTTCTCATTCTGTTTCAAACTATCATATCTTCAATCACAGCTTCATTTAAACTTTGTAATTTCGCTGCTGAAAACAATCACTCTCTTGTCACTCTTGCTAATGTTAGTGAGCACTGAGTTCTTTCACAGCGCTCTGAAAATCAATCATGACCACTCTTATCACAATAGGTCGTACGTTAATAAATCACTCTCTGACATTACTCTTCTCACACTAGGTCGTAGTTTCATAATCCCCTATCTGACATTACTCTTATCATAATAGGTCGTAGGTTCATAAACCACTATCTGACACCACTTTTGACCGCTTGTCAACAACCTGAATTTACACAGACATGCTGGTCACTTCATTCGTCCCTTACGATCACATACACGTTTCGTACGAATGGTATATAATGAATCAGGATTTATTCCACATAATATACAGCTCGTTTCTCGAGCATACATAAATGGCATTCAAACACTTAAATACATTCTTTCCACTCGCTACGTATAACTGCGCCCTTTCTAAACTACACAGATGGCGAGAGTAAACACACAGGTCTTGTTGCTCTAACTGTCAGGTCCGGTCTGCCTGAATTCACAGGTCTGGTTCAGCTACTCGTCCTCCCTTCTCGTGCGGTCAGCCGCACGGCATGCTGGGTCACTTGTCCCGCAGCCCAGTGGTCCAGTCCTCGTTAACTTTCAGCTGTACTATTGTTCAGTCTTGTTACGGGTAGTCCCCGTGGTTAACGTACTCTGTCCTATCTCGGGAGTTAATCCCGTTATGTCCTAGTTATGTCCTAGCTATGACACGTGCGTGTCCTGTCTAGGTCCTGTTTGGAGTTCTATCTCCTTATACTGTTTTTCTCTATCTATTCTCTTCTTCTTCTTCTTCTTTCGTTCGCTTGAAATATGTCTATAACTGCAGTGCTGTCTCTTGTATGAATTGAACTGTCTTTTTCAGTTCACACAGCGGTCCATACATATCCAGCTCCTTGACAGTCATCGACATCAGTCATTGTTCATGGCAAGGACAGTATACAGCATTAGCGTTTGTCAGCCCGGTCAGCTAACATCATCTACAACATTAGCGTTTGTCAGCCCGGTCAGCTAACATCATCTAATCTAAGGGCAGTATACAGCATTAGCGTTTGTCAGCCCGGTTAGCTAACATCATCTAATCTAAGGGCAGTATACAGCATTAGCGTTTGTCAGCCCGGTCAGCTAACATCATCTACAGCATTAGCGTTTGTCAGCCCGGTCAGCTAACATCATCTACAGCATTAGCGTTTGTCAGCCCGGTCAGCTAACATCATCTACAGCATTAGCGTTTGTCAGATCGGTCAGCTAACATCATCCACATCAAGTGCCATGCCGATAGGCGTGGACTGTCATGGCTGGCCATCTCACGCGGTCACCAGTCTCGAATCAGGTCTGTGCTCTTGTCCCGACCATGCCATGCTGCCAAACCATCAAAGTATTTATCCCTTTGTCTTCCTCATGCTCTCCTGCCATCAAGCTCGCCAATTGTCACTAAAATTTCAAATCCAATTCTCCTCATAACATGTCCAAACAATCTTGACTGTCTTCGTCTAATTCCTCAAATCTCCTTTCTTCATTTGCCTCTTGAGGGACTGTCTCATTTGATTTTGTGTCTGTACAAGGTGTTCTTTGCATTTTTTCTTAAAACTACCCGTCCACCGCCATTTGTTGTTTCTCAGCTTGTCTGTTAACTGTCCGTGCTTTACACTAACGCAACAGCTAACATATGGTGACATTATTATCATTATACTTCTACCGGTAATTCTAACCTCTGATCCTTTCATGTCTTACAATCTCAGTGCCTTAAGACACCGGCAAAAAAAGTAACTGATTTCGAACCCGTTCAGTTTTTATTTTCATTGCCAAATTTTAATGCATTCGTACTCTTTCTTGTGTTACATGTGCAGCACACAACCTGATCTCCGAGCGGCGGGATTTTTTTTTTTTTTTTTTTTTTTTCAATTCACTATTTTAGCACATGAAACATTTTTTGGACATGTTATGAGAAGAAATGGACTGGAGAACTTAGTGACAGCTGACAAGATCGAAGGGAACAGACCAAGAGGAAGACCGAGAGGAAAATACCTGGATGGCTTGGCCACATGGCATGGACGAGACAGGAACACTGAGCTGATCCACGACTCTGGTGATGAGTGAAATGGCGAATCATGACCGCCCACGCTTTCCGGCATGGCACATGATTGATTGATATACAGTTATGATAATATGACATTTATGGCATAGTGCAGGGGTGGTGTCGTGTCCTCCTTTAAAGTGTCGTCCCTGGAGTGAGGAGAGTCAACACCCACATTATAATATTTCTTTCCTATCAATATCCTGGAGAATCCACCAGCTTCCGTCCAACACACTCCATCAGCCCCTGGACACCTTTTCCTATCACTCTCTCACTGTCGTACTATGCCCCCTCTCATACTTCCCCAACGCAACATACTCAACAACTATTGCTTCTAAAAATTAATAAAGATTAATTTATTAAAAGAAAAGTGTCACGTATATGAGAGTAGCCTTTAGCAAGATGAAAAACATTCTGACCAATAAAAAGATGTCAATTGAAACGAGAAAAAGAGTGTTGAGGGGATACATAGAGCCTGTTCTTGTGTATGGATGTGAAACTTTGACAATGAACAGTCAAGCTGAAAAGCATCTGATGGCTGCAGAAATGTGGTTTCTGAGGAGAATGCAAAGAATACCATGGACAGACAGAAAAACCAATGACCAAGTACTACAGGAGACAAATGAACAACGTAAACTGATTAGAGAAATTAGACGTACACAGTCAAAATTTTTTGGACATGTTATGAGAAGAAATGGATTGGAGAACTTAGTGACAACTGGCAAGATCGAAGGGAACTGACCAAGAGGAAGACCGAGAGGAAAGTACCTGGATGGCTTGGCCACATGGCATGGACGAGACAGGAACACTGAGCTGATCCACGACACTGGTGATCGAGTGAAATGGCGAGACATGACCGCCCACGCTTTCCGGCATGGCACATGATTGATTGATTGATATGAGACGTGTCTGTGAAGAAAATGTGTGTCGTGTATTCTGATGTAAATGTATAGGTCAGCCTTCAAAGTTCAGGATCAGAGTCCACTCATCATGGCAAGGATTACACGACATCACACGAGTCAGTACAATAGACCTCACCAATTGCCGCTTCTTTTCCGCCAGACTTGTTATCTTCCATGAACCTTGATAACCATGAAATCTGAGTCCCAATCGAAACTACAGTCCGGGAACCCTATTAATGTTTGTTCCTAAAAAAAAACGGTTCCTAATAGTTTGTAGAAAACTGAGATCTCATAATTCCTGCACAGTACAAAAAAACAATAGAACACTGTCCCATGAACATGGCGTTTGTCCTTCTTGCGAAATGTTTTATGGATTTCCCTATTTTCTCGTTATTGTCTTAACGTTATAATGTTTCTAGATATGTGGAACAACTACACTTAAATGTTATCTTTCCTCCAATGTGAACCTCAATCACTATTGGTGTGTCAAAGACTGGTATGACCTACAACTCATTCGGTACTTATCCTGTAGGATACTTCTATCATTCAGCTCCCCTGAGCAATGTTGATCATCTTTCCTCTAGCATAGGCTCATTGATAAAGTTGCTGGCCAATCTTCCTGCGCCAAACTTTATCCGGGATCGGATTTTTCCTTGGTTCCGTGTTCTTCCTTCCAACCAGAGGGAACCTGTAAAATAGATCATACAACTGGTGATAGCCTCCCCATCACTGATCTCTATTAGATGATCGTGGCCATCGGCCTCGCTCAGAAAATACAGTGGACCTAACTCTGTCAGGGACAGATGAACTGAACACTGAGGTTTTCATCAGGCCAAGACAAGAAGAAAAAAAAAACACAACCTACAGCGTGCGGACACCCCCCACCAGGGAGCATCCACTGGAAGATCCCAATTATTGCCCATTACTCAATTCTCAACTAGTAGAGCTAAGTATCACTTCCCTACTCTAGCTAGTTTTCCACTAACAGTGCTAATCATCACACTCTAGTTTTAACAAGACTACTGCCTATATTAATTAGGCCTAAATAGACTATATTGACTACCTTATGCAAAACCGCCTCATTCCGGGATGGCTGCTACACTTTGCCATAACGACACATGCTAGTTAATAGTAAATTAATCTAACACTGTAGAGCTCTCCCACAAACACGTCCATCATAATCCACGGTTTTGGTCAACACTGTTTCTCCCAATCATGGTTTATGGCAAAACCTAAAATTGGTCACGTGACGGTATTCATTATGTCCACACAGGTGTTATTTGGACATATCATCCATTGTCAAGAATCTATCCTCCCTGGCTTAGTCACTGTCAGAGTTGTCATCACTTGTTTTGACATCCAAAACAAGCTAGCGAGTTACTGTATGCTCCCAACAACAGTTGTCAATAGCAATCTGCCAATCTGCGTGATGTCCGGAAACCATAAATGACAGACTGACTGTTTTCTCCCGAGCTGAGTACTTCCGCTTTCCATCCAACCTGTTTATGAACTGTCAAAGCGATGTATGGACTCATCTCACTCACTTCCCCTACACATCTGCAGCTGTTAAGTTTGCCCGACCTGTGATGGCTGACATCCGATTGCAACCAGGATCCGACGGGTTCCATCTGTATTCGAATGTTGACAAACTGTCAAAGCGATGCAGGGACCCGTCTCACTCACCACCGAGTGTTCCCAATCCGTCGACCAGATGTAAACACGTGCAGTTACATTTTCTGGATTTGTTGAAACAACCTTTGGCCTCGAACATGCCGCTAATTCAGAACGCCTTTTATTCTCATCACTGGTTAAATCACGTTGGTCTATTATGTGACAGGTGGGCAAACTTTTCGTGCGGAGGGCCGCATTGACAAATGTAAAGCTATTGGCGGGCCGCAAATATAAATATATTTTTTGACATATTCTTGAAATCTGGAGCAAGTTTACTTGTTGAAATTCGCATGACAGCATGCAAGTTGCATTCCACAATAAAGACCTATTATTAGATTTGTTGATCTTCAAGCAAGAGAATGCTTGTTCGCAAATGTATATTGATCCAAATAATGATAAAAGTTTAGCTGCAAAGATTTTCAAGTTGGGAAATGATTCTTGTGATAAAGATCCATAGAAATCCAGCAAATCATCTGTCTTGAATTTCTCTTTCATGTCATGATCTGCTTGTAAGTCAAGCAACTCCAACAGTATATCCTCTGTGACTGTATCAGCTTCTGCCATAAAAGGTGAACTGAGAATATTGAACTATGGCATCTAATTGGGCTTTGTATGGTTTCTTGTTTCAGCAAAGGGAAGTGACGAAATCTTTTTTCACTTGCTTGTCTGGAGAACAGTGAGAGTTTTGCCTGAAATAATTTTACATATACATACAATTCATGTGCAAACACATCATTGCCCTGAAGTTTGACATTCAGTTAATTTAACTTTTCCGTAATTTCAATGGCAAACATAAAGTCTAACTACCCCTCTTTATTGACAATGTTAGTATTAAAGTCACATGCAATGCCCTTCATCTCTAGGAACATCACTATTTCTTCTCTTAGTTCCCACACTCGCCTCAACACCTTGCCGAGACTCAGCCATCGAACATTGGTGTGGTTCAGGACATCGGAATGTTCAGTTTCCAAATCGTCAAGTAATGACTTGAACTGTCTGTGATTAAGTCCTCTTGATCTGATGAGGATGATGACACTGACAACTGGGTCAATAACATGCTTGATATTTAAAACAGTTTTACACAGACTTTCTTGATGAATCACACAGTGAAGTGGTAATAATGTGTGATCTGGATATTCTGCTTTAATCTTATCACTTATCAACTTTACCAGATCTACATTTTTTCCAGTCAAAGCACGAGTTCCGTCAGTTGTAACACTTGCCATCTTGTTCCAAACCAACCCAGTTCGTTCAATACAGTTAGTAACAGCATTGAATACATCATGGGCTGTGGTTGTGTCTCTGAGTGACTCAACACTCTTCTTCTTCTTCTTCGTTCATCCGGAGTTTTTTTTCGGATGTGATTGCGTTGTGCCTGTTTACAGCAGAGCTGCGTTCTTGCGCCGTTAGGCCGACACATCCGACTTCTGCGGGCATTTGTTGACCGGGTTAACCTTCCCGGGGGTTTCTTAGGACGTTTGACTCTCACTGTTGTGGTGTTATCCCCCATCCCAGCTGGTCCATATAGAACAGCCAAAGATCCTGGTCAGCCCTCAAGGGAAGGCAGGGGCAGACCATGGGCATTCCCCGCCATCCAAGGAGGCTTCCATACTTGCAGAGCCGATACATAGCGCTCTGGTACTGGGCTCACCCAAGGAATCGTCACGTCCTGCACATGGCTGCTTAGCCTCACTTCCGTATATTGGGCCTTCCGTTCACCATAGGCTGTTCTTCCGGAAACCAGAAGTATGCAGTCTGCAGATGACATCCACACAGTGAGCTTTCGATTCGGACTTTCCACGTAATGGATTTGCTATCCAAGCAATATTCCATTTCATGCCACTAGGACACTTTTCCACCTTTTATGAAGCCCACACAATGGGCTTTTGATTCAGACTTTCCACGTAATGGATTTGCTATCCAAGCAATATTCCATTTCGTGCCACTAGGACACTTTTCCACCTTTTATGAAGCCCACACAATGGGCTTTTGATTTGGACTTTCCACGTAATGGATGTGCTATCCAAGCAATATTCCATTTCATGCCTCTGGGTCTTCATGCACCTTTAAATGTCAACCTGTATATAGTTAAAGTAATCTGCGGTCAACTTTAGCTTGTTGATATCTCCATAGAGCTTGTCCTCAAATGAAGCAGGTGTGGGCCAAAATATCTTTCTCTGTTCTGCATACGTTGGGCAATCCTGCAGCAAATGTTTTGCTGTCATTTTTCCAGTTCTACAATTACATTCATCGGTATCTCCTATCTTAAGTTTATTGAACAAGTGGTATTTCAGCCTGTTGTGTCCTGTGCGGAGTCTGAAGATTGCTACTTGTTCTCTTCTGTCGAGTTTGTAATATGCATCATCCTTCTGATGGCCTGGATGCTCTGATTCCCATTTGGTTCTATAAGTGCTTTTTATCAACCTCTTTGCCTCATTATAGGTTATGTCTATGTCAGGCTGTGGTAGTCGTCCGCCCTCTTTTGCCAGTCTGTCAGCCTCTTCGTTTCCAGGTATACTGCAATGTGATGGGATCCACTGTATTACAACTTTTTTGGATTTCTGGCATAGACCATGGAGTGCTGCTCTTAGGTCAGTTAGTTCTGTGCTGTTATTGCTCTTCAGTATTGAGACAGCTGACTTTGCATCTGTGAAGATAGCTATTTGCTTCTCTTTATTTTCCTCCATCAGGAGCATTTCTGCTGCAGTTTTCAGAGCCTCTGCCTCCGCTTTGAAGTTACTTGAAAATTTTCCAGTTGCCATTGAATGTCTTTTTTTCGCTCCATTTTTTAAATTTAGGAGAATTCCTCCTCCTCCATTCTCTATTGAATTTTTGGCTGATCCATCTGTATATGCATGGGTCCAATTCTTGCTTGGGTAATGTTCTTTTATGTAGTTTAGGGTTATTTCTCTTCTTTCGGTTTCATGCTGAGTGTTCTTTTTCTCAATACCAGGAATGTTTTCTATCATCTCAGGCAGTTGCTGCTGTCTCCAAGCTGGGAACTTGTGTGCATTGTGTATGGGCTTGACTGTTGATATGTTAAGAATAGGATCTGACCTAATCCTTCGTTTTGCAGTTTCTACAAAGTTGCTACGCTTCAGTCTTCCCTTTCCAAAACCATTAAATCTGTTGTACATAGGGTGGTCTGTCAATCTTCTAAATTTTTCTGCTTGTTGCTGGGCTCTGCTATCTCTTCTATCCTGCATTGGTTGTAAACAAGTGATCTTTTCTAATTCATTAATAGGCGTTGTCTTCAGGCTTCCAGTTATGATTCGCATTCCTTGATTTTGGACTCTACTTATTTTGTTAAAGTTTGACTTAGCTGCTGTTGCCCAAGCTGCAATGCCATATTCCAGTACTGGCCTCACCCGCCCAGTATATAACTTCTTGAGAACTTTCTCATCTGCTCCCCATGTTGTACCAGCAAGCTTTTTCATGATTGCCATTCTTTGCCTTGCTCTTGTTCGATTTTTCTCAACCTGTGTCTTCCATGTCAGGCGACGATCAAAGGTGACTCCTAGATAGTTTGGATTTTCTTCATGGCGCAATATTTTCCATTCAATACCAGCTTAGGTTGCTGAGTTTTAGTTGAGAGGGAGAACACTGTGCATGTTGTTTTCTCCTCACTTATCTTCACTAGCCATGATTTTGACCAGTCCTCTAGCGCTAATAGGGCTTGCTGTATTCTGCTGTTAGCTGTACTAATATATTCTTCAGATGTCCATATGGCTAGGTCATCTGCAAAGGATGATGTGTGTACTCTGGCTGGAAAATTTTCCGTGATGTCGTTTATATATGCTAGGAATAATGTTGGTGAAAGAACTCCTCCTTGGGGGACACCTTGCTCCAACAGCATCATTTTGCTGGTTTGTCCTTGTACTTTTGTCCTGGCAGTTCTGTTCTAAAGGTAGTGGCTGATCCATTTGTACATTTTCCCGCAAACATGCATTTTTTGCAGTTTTACTTTCAGTCCTTCCTTCCATACTTTATCAAATGCTTTTTCTAAATCTATCCAGACTGCTAGTGTGTGCTTTTTCTCTTGGAAGGCATCCTCTATTTCCTGAGCTATATAGGTTATTTGATCTTCAGTAGATCTGTACTTTCTGAATCCTGCTTGGTGAGGTGTTAAGAGTTGGTTTTCTTCCAGATGCCATGTTAGCCTGCCATTGATAATGCGTTCCATTAATTTTCCTACACAGCTAAGAAGACTGATAGGTCGATAGCCATTTGGTTCTTCCAGGTCTTTTCCTTTCTTTGGGACTGGTATTAGTATAGCTTCCTTCCATGCCTGTGGGACTATTCCCCTCTTCCAGTTGTAATTTAGGACTGCTAGTAGTTTCTTTTTTGCCTTAGTGCCTAGTCCTATTAGCATTTCATTTGTGATTCCATCCTTTCCTGGTGATGTCTTCTTTTTTAGGGTATTCATTGCCTGTTCCATTTCTTCCATTGTTAGATTTGCCATCATATATTCTGCTGCTGTCTCTGTATATGTATGATGCATCTGTTTATCTTTGATTGCTTTCTTCTGTTCGGCTGTAATATCAATGTGGTTTGCACTGGCATAGTGTTCCATTAGTGCATTTCCAGCCTTTTTTCCTGTAAGCAAGGAATTTCCTTGTTTAATTGTTATTTGTTTGTTTCTAGGTCCTTCATTGTTCATGGCTTTCACTAGTTTCCATAGTTTGTTTCCATCCCTGTCAAAATTCAGGTTTTCTGTTTTTCTCCTCCAACAATCTCTTGTTGTTTGATTTACTGTTCTTTTATATTTTGCTGAGATGGCTTTGAGAGAGATGTTCGCTTCAGTTGTTTGTTCTCTCTCTGCGGTCTTCCTAGCATCTTCAACTTTGTCCTCCAAAAATTGTAGTTCTTCAGTCCAGTATGGTTTGTAATTTTTCCTTGCTCCTCTTGGAATAGACTCAGTGGCTGCCTGTATTATTGCTCTGTTTAGACTTTCCACCATTTGCTTCATGTTGCCATATCGTGTATTTACGTTTTCACAATATTTGTCTGTTAGTATGGCAAATCTGTCCCAATCTGCTCGTTTGTAATTCCAACGGGGCAAAGGCTTTTGCTCCTGTGGAACATACTCCATATTTATTACAAGCTTGATTGGTCTGTGGTCACTACCTGCTAATTGGTCCAGCACATGGCGATCGATTTTGTGGAGGATGTCTCCTGTGCAGAAAGCTAAGTCTGGAGTAGAAGTGGTAATCCATCTTCTGGAGTAGAAGCTCGGTGTGTCATCCGCTTTGTTAAGTAGATGGAGATTTGAGTCTATTTCCCAGTCCTCCACTTCATCTCCTCTTTTGTCAGTATCTGGGTATCCCCATCTTTCTGAACGGCTATTAAAGTCTCCGACAACAATGCAATTTGTGTCAGTTATTTCCATGTTTGAGAGTGTAAGATCCTTATCTGCCGGGCTATATAGATTGTAAATTCTTATTTTCACGTCCTTTATCATTATATCAACACCTATAATTTCCGTTTGGTTGTCAGAGATCACAGATACTTCGCTGCAAGGTATTGTATTTCGTGTAAGTATTACAACTCCTCCTTTATGTCCTTCGCGGTCGAAACGTGTGGCCTGATATCCCTCGACTGAAAATGTGCGATTGGCGTTGAGGTGTGTCTCTTGAATGCATGCCACATCTATTCTATCTTTATGAAGACGCTGTGTTAGGGAGGCTTTCTTGTTATAAACTCCTTCTGCATTCCATTGTAGTATGTTGAGTGTCCGGGGTGTTTGGTCAATAGCTCTTAACCTACTCCTCTGTGCCTTGACTCCACAGCACAGGGGAAGGTGACCACCAGTAGTCATGGGTGGACCCCCTCGAGGCAGGGGGCCCGGCACTATCACCGCCTGATGGGACTTCACGGGATTAGCACCATATCGATTAACTTTCATCTGTGGCATCATGAAATGATAAAGTTACGTTGCACTTCTTTGTCAAGCCTGTGGCTCAGTACATCCGATTTCGACAAGCATTTGTTCGGGATGCTTTCCCTAGCCTTTGACTGTCCCCAGTCTACCTACAAGGCAGCAGGTTTGTGCGTCACTTCGTCTGGTCCCTCTCCCTTGACCTGTCCGACATGGGTGACCCTACCAGTAGCTGTGCTACCGTCGGCATAGCTCTTGGGGTCATTGGAACGCTCAAGCCCCTCTACCTCGTCAAGGTGGACGCACGGCAGAGGGGACTCAACACTCAGTAACTCTTCAGTGAGTTTGAAAGAAGTGTTTATTCCACGTATAAATATCAATTATTGGGCAGTATCATGTACATCGGTACTCTCATCCAATGCAAGAGAGTACCACAAAAATTGTTTACTTGCATCTTGAAGTTTATGCATCAAATTGTCACTGATCTTGTCAACACGTCTGACCACAGTTCTGCTTGATAAAGTAATGTTGTCAAATCTGGTTTTTGGTTCTGGACACATAATGTTTGCTGCATCTAGCAAACATTCCTTGATGAACTCGCCATCAGAACATGGCTTGTTCTGTTTTAAAATTCTGTGTGACAGCACAAGACTAGCTTCAGTTGCAGCATCTTAATTGAAGACTGTTTAGTGAAAACAGTTTGCTGTTTCTCCAAAAGTTCCATCAACTCAAGGCATTTCCTTTCCTTCTCTTTGGTCGTTAAATTGTATCCGAAATCGGAATGCTTTGTTTTATAATGTCTTTTCAAATTGTACTCCTTGAAGACAGCCTCTGACTCACGACACAACAAGCAAACTTATTTGCTACCAACTTTTTTTAAAAACAGTACTTAGTTGTCCATTCATCATTAAAAACACGGCATTCATCTTCAATCTTACGTTTGTTATTGACACTCATCATAACGGTACATGAAATTTTGTAAAATTCAACAAAATAACTTAAAAACGAATTAATTTTTTTTTTATTTCTAAATGCCCTCGCGGGCCGCATAAAATCACTTAGCGGGCCGCATGCGGCCCGCGGGCCGTAGTTTGTCCACCCCTGGCATAGTGCATGTAGATACACATTCCTTACATATGCTTCACTTCCACTTTCATAGCGGAATGCATATAACACCTGTCCATCTCTCTCTCTCTCTCTCTCTCTCTCTCTCTCTCTCTCTCTCTTCTCTCTCTCTCTCTCTCTCTCTCTCTCTCTCTCTCTCTCTCTCACACACACACACTAACACACACAATCTCGTGCTTTCTGGAGACTGCAGTACATTAACTGCCCCGCGATTGGACAATAAACTTTAAACTATCATTTCCATTAAAAAGTGGCTTCTTTGTAATTTCTGGGTCACTTAGCTACCGAGGTGAAGGTCGTTGGTGTTGTTGCCTGATGACAAATTACAGGGTGACGCTCTAGTCCATGATACCTTTTGTTTGGGGGACAAGAATCAGGGATTTACTACTAGCATTTAGAGTCCATGGCCTGTCCCCAGGGAGATAATTGGTCCAAAGTTGTGATAGTATCTGGGTTTCATATACAATGGGAAGGACTTGACACCTGGCCACTAAAAGCCACCTTAGCTTACTGAGTACTTTAAAGGGCTCATTCAGTTTGTTTATACATGGTGGTGCATATTTTTCTTTTGAAACATATCATTAACATATAACATCATTTTAATACTTGAGATATCGCCTTGGTTTAAAGGCTGCTACACGCACGCACGCACGCGCGCGCGCACACACACACACAAACACATACACACACACACTCATACATATGCGCGTGCAAATTCATGCACCAAACACACACACACGCACACACACCTGCATCCACACACAGACGCATACATATTTTGCTGCCAACGGCACTGACACCCATCCACAATATATTTCATGTTGCACATTCAAATATAATAATGGGAATATTAATAATAATAGTAGCAGTAATAATAATAGCATTATTAATAATAATATAACTGTAAGATTATTAATACCGTCAATAAACACATTTACAGTTGTAGTATCCTTTGTTTAAAACAAGTTATTTGCTTCTTCTGTAATATGTGCTGTTTTCAGCCATATCTTTTACGAGATTTGCGCTTGTGGGGCTAAGATTAGAATGTTTGCGACTTTTTGTTGCTAAAGTTGTTGGACAATTTCTTTGTTGATTGTTCTGTAATTATATAATGCTTTGTTTCTTAATGTCCATATAAGATTTATGTACTCTGCCAATAGAACAAGTAGCTTTGTGTGGATGTCTTGTGTGGAGTAAGGAATGGAATTTATCATGATTGCTTTGTAAATGTCTGTTCTTTGTTTCGTATGAGTGTTTATGATGTTTTGTAGGAGATTTCTTGTTGGCATGATTGTGTTGCATTCGTAATAGATGTGCTCTTCTGATTCTTGGACGTTCCGTCTACAAAGCTGACACTGTAGTATTTGTTTAGTTATTTTTGCTGTTCTCTCTGTTGTTGGGGTCATGCTGTAAACAAGCCTATATGTAATTTCCTTTGCTTTTGGGGTAATCTGCTTGTTGTGAGTAAATTTCGGTATAATCTTTTATGAAATATCTATGTCCTCTTTTAATTATGAGATGTACCGGAGTTGCTTGTAATTTAATTAAATGCCTGTAGATTGTATGTTTTTTCTTGTGTAGTAATTTTTCGTGTCCTTTAATGGCTGAAATACATGTTTTGTAGAACGTTGGGAGAGTGCCAAAGTAATGTGAGGATGTATTCCTAATAGGTTTTAAATAAGATAGCTTAATTCCAATGTAATAGTGTGCTAAAGGGTGTTTTTCTGGGTGTTGTAGGATTTCACCTACGTGTTTGATCCTAAGTGCTTGTATTTTGGTTGTTATGTCTTGGAGGGCGGTACCTCCATCTTTTTTGTCTTGCATGAGTGTAGTATGTTTGATACTGTAGATGGTGCTGCCAAACACAAAGCGTCTAATCTCTTTGTTTATGTTTGTGACAGTCTGGCGTGGAGGGTCTAGGACTGTGCACAGATGTAGTATTTTTGGAACTATATATGTATTAACAATGGTACTTCTACCAAATATGGTAGTTGTTTTGTATTTGTACCTCTGTAACATATCTGTTATTTTCTTCTCTAGATTTTGCCAAGTGTCTTTGTGTGACTGATTTGGTTGACATGGGAAGACTATTCCGTACAATTTTATAAGATTGTTTGATGTTAAGTCAAATGGAAAATCCGCCTTATTTTTCCATTTGCCTAAGCCCATTATAGTAGATTTTTGGACGTTTAATTTTGCCCCACTCCCTTTGCCGAAAAACGAGAACGTTTCCAAAATGATCCGTACAGATTTTTCAGTTGTCGGAAAGAAAATGGTATCGTCCGCATAAGCACGCAGCTTTTGTTCACCCTTCCCTGGTATGAACGTACCCCTGACATTGTCGTCCTGTCGTATCTTTTCTAGAAGTGGCTCTAGAGCGACAACGTACAGTAATAGGTTAGGGTATGGTTTAATAGAATCTGACTTTCCGGTTTCAAATATAAAATTTTGATCCATGTCCGAAAATAATTTCCCACGTTGCAGTGTGAGAGAGTTTTGTGGAGGTATGAGTGAGATATTCTGTTGAATGCTTTTTCTTGATCTAAAGAGAGAATTGAGGACTGACAGTTTTTCAGATGTATGTAGTTGATGATGTCCCTTATGAAGTGTGTGTGTTGCTGATTATTCCGGTGTTGTACACTACATTGCTGGTCTTCATGAATGAGAGTTGCCATTACCGGTTTTAATTTATTCATCAAAGTCTTTGTTAAAATCTTGTAGTCTACGTTTAAAAGCGAGATCGGTCTGTAACTCTTTAAAAGTGTCTTGTCAGTGTTCTCCTTCGGAATAAGAGTGATGTAAGACGTGTTGAAACTGGATAGGAGTTCTTGTTTGTGGAAAGATTAAGAGAATACTGCTAGTAAAAGGGAACCTAGAAGAGGAAAGAAAAACTGATAGAATTCAGCGGTAATACCGTCAGGGCCAGGCGATTTGCCCTTCTGCATTCCGTGAACCGCTTGTGTTATATCTGTTAGTGTTAATTCAGTATCTAGTGTTAGTTTCTGTTCCTCTGTGAGTTGTTTTGTGAATTTCATAAAGTTTTCTTGTACGTGCGCCTGTGTGTTTTCCACTGTGTAAAGGTTCTTATAATAATCTTCAAAGGCTAAGGCTATTTGTTGTGGCTCGACTTGTATATTTCCTTCCCTGTCGATTATCTGGCCTATCTGTCTGCTGCACTGTATGTTTTGTTCTATAGCTAGGTATTGTTTACTCGGTATCTCTTGTGTTATGGTTTGTAACTTTGTTCGCAGTAAAGCCCCCTGAAATCGGTGATTTCTGTGGAGATCTAATTCTTCCTGTAATGCTATGATGTGTGGTGAACTTTTGTCTGTCTGTAGTAAGAGCTTAATTGCATTTTCCAATACTTTTTCTTGTTGTAGTTTTTGCTTGTGTATTACTGCTGCTAGTGTTTGAGTTCTCTCTCGTATAGTTTGTTTAAGTGTTTCCCAGAGTTCTCGTGCATTACCTTCTGGCATATCGTTTGTGTATGTGAGGATCAGTTTTGTTATGCAATCTACATAGTCCTGATTTTGTGAAAGTGTGCAGTTTAATTTCCAATGGGGAGATCTTCTAAAATGTGTTGTTGCTTGTACTGTGTTTATTGTTGCAACTACAGCCTTATGATCTGTGAAGTTCAGTGTCTCATGTAAATGCTTGACTTGTGTTATGTGATATGTTATGGGCGCATAAATTCTATCTAATCGCGCTGCTCTATTATGCGCATTGTTTGTGTGTGTTGTATCTATTCCATGGGGATGCATCTGCCTGTATGCGTCTGTCAGCCCATGTATATCTAAAATTGTTTGCAATGTGTCTAATTGATGTTCCTCCTCCCCCGTTGTGTTTCTAATTTGCATTCTTACATCTCCATTGATAAGGTCATGCGCCGAAAGTACGCAATTAAAATCACCCCCTAGAATTATGTTGTGACCCCGATATGTGCGTGATAATAAATTTTCCAGTGTTTGGTAGAAGAGCGGCTGATTTCTGTAGTCAGGCGGTGCGTGTATGTTGACAATAGTGTATTTATATATGTTATTTCCCACCTGTACTATAGCTATCCTACTCTGGCAGTCCCTGTCCTTCTCTATAATCTGTCACTTGTCCGATGTCTGTATTATTGCTGTACCCAATCCGATATGTTGAGTACTAAGGCTAAAACATGAGTGTCTTAGACCTAAGCATGTTGTGATATATGATGCGTGTTCGTCGGTGTTAACGTTAGTTTCCTGAATGAGTATAAAATCAGGTTTATATTTGTGTATGCGTGGTATAAGATGATTACTTTTGGATCTTATACCTCGAATGTTAATACTCATTATTTTAATTTCCGCTGCCATTTTTGTTGTAATATAAGAAAAGGTTGAGTATAATTACGTTTCTTGTTTCGAACTGTCTGTATTCATGTTATCATTTCTGGAGATATTCAGTATATTCCTTCGCCGGGCTTGGAATATCTAAGTCTATAACGAGGCGTGGAGAAGAATCTGACAGGTTTCTTTGTCGGGGTGGTGTATTGATGTTATCACAGTCTCTTCCGGTCATGGCGCTGGTCGTTATCTGTTCAGTATAATTACTTACACATTTCTTTTTGTTTGACCTTTTCGCTTCAGACGGTGTAGGGTAGTCGTGGTTGTTGAGGGGCGGCAACGTCGTAACAGGCGTTTGGCGGGCTGGAGGTGTTGAGCTCTCACCGTCAGACAGGCTCTTGGTTGAGCGTCCCTTTTTCCTACCGACCAGCTGGAAACCGTCTTCATCCTCCTGACTATGTTGATCTGTCTGGGAGTTCGAGGTGACTTTTTGTGCCAGTATAGGTCCCTTCTGAGTTTGTACTTTGGCCGGACATTTATTACTCCAGTGGGAGTCTTTCCAACAGACTGTACATGCCGTCCGGCGCCCCAGAACTGTGATAAAGAGACTGTAGCTTATCTTCTACCCCGTCCAACTCCATGTCCACGTAATGTGGCAGATGTTCTTTCGGGTTGCACAGAAGTAACCACTTGTCCGTGCTGTTTTTTCAGTTTATGCACTTCCGCATGTATATCTCCCGAAATATCAGCGGCTATTTGCTTCACTGTCCCAACTTTTGCGGTTGTAGGCATCCAATGAACCATAGCCTTGGTCTTTTCCTTCTCTATGTTTTCGATTACAAATTTACTTTAGGATCCTGCAGTTCATGCTTCATCCCGTGGAGCCGTTCATAATGAGCCGTCTTTGCTTCCGGTGTCAGCGTAGCGTACCATCTTTTAGGGTCCTCAAAACGGTAGATGGATTTTATCCCTTCCCTACCGATCCCGCAAGGGCCCCCTCAAGACGCTCGCCATCAGCGAGTAGTTGAACCGGAATACATGAGGTCCTGATATAGAAAACACAAGTGTGTTCGCTTGATGGAACGCTCCTCCCTCGAAACCTTCACTTGTGTTGACTTTGACACGTTTAACAATTTGGTTTTCTATCTTCGATAATCCGTGACAGAGAAAATCTTCAATACGGAAGCACAGATACAGATAAACGTGGTGAAAACATCGAAAACACTTCCACAAAATTGAAATCACTGATATATTTGAATAATCCGTGACAAAGGAAATTTTAATCCAGATCTACACGTGGTGAAAGAACTATCGAATTCACTTCCACAAAATTAATATCACCGATATGTTTAAATAATCCGTGAATGAGAAAATCTTTAATCCAAATCTACACGTGGTGTTGACGCCCACAGAGGGAAAAGAACTTGGTCTATATTGTTGGCAACTGTCAAGACGTCGCTGACATGGATATGCTATAAAAAGATAGATACGTTGTGAAGATACGGTTTGCTGTCAACGTGTTAGGTAGGTAGTGCGATGTATGGTGTATCTAACACGAAATATTTTACACCAGATCCAATTCTGCGTTAGATTTATTAATATTGTTAATTATTATTAATATATTTAGAATTTTATTTTTGAAACAAGATTAAAATTTTTAAAGTATACAGTAAATAATTATGACTTAATAGAAACGTTATTAGTAACTTACATTTAGTTTTATACTTTATGAGTAAGCATTAATTTAAACTAAGATAATATGATTGTTATTACATCCCTTAGGTTGAAAGTCTACTGGACTTTAAGGTTATTTCCCTTGTTTGGTTTTAAAAGCTAATCTGGGTATTGTAGAACGTTGGTTAATGTATTTAACTATTTATTCTAGAATCCAGTTGAAAGTTAATCGCTTCTTCTCTTTCTCTGTTTGCTGGATCTCTATTGTTATTTCAGGTTTTTTTTTAGAGTTATTGTGTTTCCATGGAGACTTTCGTAAAGCGTCTCCGATCCACAGTGAAGAACCACTTGGTTATGTTCGCACACCTGTAGAATTCACTGAGTACTTCCATCGGTACTCCTCTGGACCCACAAACGCGCCTCCCACCAGTTCGTTGCGGTGGTTAGCCTTCATCAGCAAACAAACACATTCACAAACACAACATATAGTCAAGGAGATCTCCTGTGACTACATTAGAAGGTGATGCCAGGACGAGAGGAACAAATGCATGGAAAAATGGAAGCAATGAAGAGAAAATAAGAATTGACAAAATGTTAATTGAAAAGAATGTTAGTCGAAGAAAATGTTTAATAGAAAAACTTTATAGAGAAAAAAACTGCATACTCACCTCACGTACGGACCTGTAAATGAATGCGGAAATCTCGGGTGTATTTGTATAACGGTGCTGGATGTTACGGTTCAGTGAGCACATAGAAAGAAGGGGGCGGGGTAGGAGGCGTGTAAAATTGACCACGACCCCATTGTGTTGTTGGTCTGGGTGGACTGGTGTGTATGAACACGTGTACATACATAGACACATTTCAACAGACAAACTGCTAGTGTATGTGGACATATGTACAGTCCATGCAAGAAGAGAGAGATAGAGAGAGAGAGAGAGAGAGAGAGAGAGAGAAAGAGAGGAGAGCGAGAGAGAGAGAGACAGACAGAGAGAAACAATGAGAGACAGAGAGAGGAAAAGTGCCTGCGACCTACCACATGGGGTATATTGTAACCTACGAAATAGTCAGTATGGTTGCTAGTCATACAACTCGCTTCAGGAGCCCCTCGCCCAGTCCTAGAGTTGTTGGGGTTGTGTAAGATCCAACCACTGGCAATGCACGAGAAGAAGGTATGCACAGAGAAGCCAGATGTAGGAGGAGAGAGAGAGAGGGAGAGAGAGAGCGAAAGGGGGAGAGAGGGGGAGAGAGGGGGGGAGAGAGGGGAGAGAGAGGGAGGGAGAGAGAGAGAGAGGGAGAGAGATAGAGAGAAAGGGAGAGAGAGGGGGGAGAGGAAGAGAGAGAGGAGAGAGAGGGGGAGAGAGAGGGAGGGAGAAAGGGGAGAGAGAGGGAGAGAGAGGGAGATAGTGAGGGAGGGTGAGAGCGAGAGAGGGGGAGGGCAAGAGAGATCAAGAGAGGGAGAGAGAGCGCGAGAGGGAGTGAGAGAGGGAGAGAGAGCGAGAGAGAGGGAGTGAGAGAGGAGGGAGAGAGATCGAGAGAGGGGAGAGCGAGAGAGAGAGGGAGAGAGCGAGAGGGTGAAAGAGAGAGAGGGTGAGAGAGAGGGAGAGAGAGAGAAAGAGAGAGAGAGAGAGAGAGAGAGAGGGAAAGTGCCTGTGATATACCACATGAGGCATGTGGGGCGCGTCAGTCTACGCGTACGACGTTTCCCTCGTACTGTACCCTATGAAATAGTCAGTATGGTTGATTATTACACAGCACACTCCAGGAGCCTCTCGCCCAGTGTTTGAGTTGTTGGGGCTGTGTGAGATACAACCACTGGTAATACAAGTGAAGTGGGTGGGCACAGAGAAGCAAGATGTAAGGAGAGAGAGAGAGAGAGAGAGAGAGAGAGAGAGAGAGAGAGAGGGAGAGAGAGAGAGAGAGAGAGAGGGAGAAGTGCCTGTGATATACCACATGAGGCATGTGGGGCGCGTCAGTCTCCACGTACGACGTTTCCCTCGTACTGTACCCTATGAAATAGTCAGTATGGTTGATTGTTACAAAGCACACTTCAGGAGCCACTCGTCCAGTGTACGAGATGATGGGGCTGTGTGAGATCCACCCACTGGTAATACAAGTGAAGTAGGTAGGCACAGAGAAGCAAGATGTAAGGAGAGAGAGAGAGAGGAGAGAGAGAGAGAGAGAGAGAGAGAGAGAGAGAGAGAGAGAGAGAGAGAGAGAGAGAGGAAAACTGCATGCGATATACCGCATGAGGAATGCGGAGTGGGTAGGTCTACAAATGCGAGGCTTCACTCCTACTGTTCTCTATGGAATAGAGGCAGTAAGGTTAATTGCTATACCACGAATTTGAGGATCAAACCTCCCAGCGGTTGTGTTAAAATCAGACCACCGGCAATATAGTTGGAATATGTGGGTACAGAGAAGCCTGACCTGATGGAGAGAGAGAGAGAGAGAGAGAGAGAGAGAGGAGAGGAGAGAGAGAGAGAGAGAGAGAGAGAGAGAGAGAGAGAGAGAGAAGAGAGAGAGAGAGAGAGAGGAAAAGTGCCTACGACACGCCCCTGATGTATGCGGGATCGGTCGGTCTACAAATACGAGGCTTCACTCATACTGTCCCCTATGGAATAGACGCAGTAAGGTTGATTGTTATACAACGTATTTGAGGATCAAATCACCCAGTGGTTGTGTTGAAATCAGACCACCGGCAATATGGTTGGAATATTTAGGCACAGAGAAGTGAGATGGAAGAGTGAGAGAGAGAGAGAGAGAGAGAGAGAGAGAGAGAGAGAGGAAAAGAGATAGAGTTGGGAGAAGTGCCTACGGCACGCCACCGGATGTGTATGGGGTCGAATCGGTCTACATATACGAGGCTTTCACTCATAATGTACCCTATGAAATAGAGCCAGCAAGGTTGATTTTTATACAACGTATATGAGGATCAACCACCCCCCCCCCCCCCAGTGGTTGTGTTATTGAGGCTGTGTAACATCAGACCACTAGCGATATAGTTGGAATAGGTAGACACCGAGAAGCAAGATGGAAGAGAGAGAGAGAGAGAAAGAGAGAGAGAGAGAGTTTGGAAAAGAGCCTACGACACGCCACACATGGCATAGGTAGGCACAGAGAAGCACTATTGTTGAGAGAGAATGAGCGAGAGAGGATTGAGAGAGATCGAGAGAGAGAGAGATCGGGAGAGAGAGATCAGAAAAGAGCCTACGACACGCCACAATGACGACTATATGTAGGCACAGAGAAGCACGATTGTTGAGAGAGAATGAGAGAGAGAGAGAGAGATTGAGAGAGACATAGATTGGAAAAGAGCTTACGACACGCCACACATGGCATAGGTAGGCGCAGAGAAGCACGATCGTTGAGATTGAATGAGAGAGAGATTGCGAGAGAGAAAGAGAGAGAGAGGGGCAGAAGAGATTGGAAAAAAGCCTATGACACGCCACACATGGCATAGGTAGGCACAGAGAAACACGATTGTTGAGAGAGAATGAGAGAGAGAGAGAGAGAGAGAGAGAGAGAGAGAGAGATTGAGACCGAGAAAGAGAGATAGAGAGAGAGAAGATTGGAACAGAGCCTACGACCCGTCACACAGGGCATGGGTAGGCACAGAGAAGCACGATGTTGTGAGAATGAGAGAGAGAGAGAGAGAGAGAGAGAGAGAGAGAGAGAGAGAGAGAGGAGAGAGAGATTGGAAAAAATGTCTACGACACTCCACCCATGGCATAAG